>JABUQX010075067.1:0-22500 GCA_015478945.1 Trachelipus rathkii | reverse complement strand
GGAATAAGAGGTAATATAGATCTAAAGTACAATGTTGTCAGATGGACAATCTTTAGGGCGTGCTAGGTGTGAGAATTTATAAAACTGAAGGAATCGAACGTTTATATACGAGTTGTGAGTGTAAGAAAGGGTAAAGAAAGGAATACATGAAAGTACGATGAGTTTTTTTTTAACAGTGCGGAAAGGATGGGATAATGTTGTAAGCGCTACTAAGTGATAGTGATCTGTTGGATTTCGACCGCTGGAAAGACGAGAAAAGTGGATTGATATCCGAGAAGAGGAATTTAGTTGGCAGAGGCGAGTAAAAAGGTGCATAATAGAGTTAAGGGTGATGTGTTCTTGGGTTTTGTGAGGGGGGGGAATATCGGTTGTGGCCCCCTGAAGCCCCCCCTAAGGGGAGAACCCTACATTGATGAGATGCCGTAGTGAGGGTCCGTCGCGGTCCCGTGAAACTCTAGGTGGATTTTCTGACTGTACGAGTTCTCACTAAAAGGATAAAGGGGGTGAGTAAGTGGGTCTTTTCTTTACGACTTGCGTCATATTCTTCTATACTTTTCTGTTTTCGGTGCATGAGACACACCTTGCCCCACGCGACCTGAGTCTGTCAACCCCCCACTTGCCCCCCCGGTTCGATGGGGCAGGAAGGTGGTGATGATATGATATAATATATATATATATTATTATATTATATATTATATATATATTATATATAATTATTAATATATATAATATTATATATATAATTATATATAATAAAATATATTATTATATGATAGAACCGATTCGCCAAACCGGAAGTTAGAGTCTTTTATATATATAGTATTGTATATATAATATATATTATATATATAATATATACTATATATATTTATATTAATATACTATATATATAATGATATAGTATTATATATATAGTTATATATTAATATATTAATATATATATATTTATATATATATATATATATATACTAATATATATTAAGTATATATATATATGTATTATTTATATATATAATTATATATATATATATATTAATAATATATAATATATAATTATTATATTATATTAATAGTATATATATAACTATATATATAATATACTATATATGTATATAATGTATATATATTTATTTATTATATTATATATAATATACATAATATGAGATTTTTAATTTTTTTTAAAGTTTTATGTTTCCTAGATCGTTTAGTAAATAAGGCATATATACTAGTATGTTAGTAAATATATCATATATATTTATTTTTATTTGTAAATGAATGCATGGCACAGGAACATTTGCCTACCTGAGGTGGAAGCTAATTAAAATTTCCAAGTTAATATTGTATGGTTAACCTATACACGGGATTCTTTGCGTTGCTGTGCGATATGAAAATCCCGTGTCCCTGCGCGATAGGGTGCGATGCGAAAAAAATTACTGTTTATGAAGCAAGGTTCGAAAATTCAGCCAACCGTGGTTAATTGTAATAAGGGATTTCAATAGGAGAGATTTTGATAAGCTTTTCCTTAAGAGTCTGACGTTGAGTTTAAGCTAGAAGAATTCAAGAAAAAATTAAATTAAATCAGTAATTATTTTAATGGAGCATTTCTTAACTCTAGGTTGAAAAATTTGAAAGTTAAAGAAAAATATTTATTTTATTATCATTATTTATTAGGCAAAGGTAGATTTTTGTTTCTTGTTTTTTTTTAATAGAATATATTTTTAATTTTTTTCGGTTAAAATACATTTTGATTACCTTGAATGTTTTATTTTGTCAAAAATTATAAAATAAAAGTTTATTTATGGAAGACAACGCAGCTGAATTAAAAGTGTGTTGACAATCTATTAAAAACATAGGGAGTAGCCAGTAATGGTGACATATGACATAAAACAAGCAACAGTTGTTGTATACTTTGTTATTGGAACGACGTCAATTTAAATTGTAAAAAAAACTTTTATTTTTAAACTGGAAATATATTTGGTTACATCAAAATACAAAAATTGTGACTAGATTACATTTTCTCTCAATGAGTTGTAGAAAAAGCAAACAAAGTAGGAATAATCGTTGAAAAAATTATACAATTGCAAATATATATATATATATACAGGGCGTATCGTTAATATTCAACGAAATATATAATAATATATTAATATATATATATATACCTATGATATTTATATTACATTATATTATTGTTTAAGTGAGAAATATTATTGTTTAAATTTTATTGCATATTAAATAGTTTATTTATATTATTTATATATATCATTTAGTATATACTATATATTATAATAGTTTATATATTCAACATCATCATTCATCATCATCATTTTCAGAAACAGCAGCCTGTATTTGTCCAACATACTGTTGGGGTTAGGCGAAGCATGCCACTAGAAACAGAAAAGAAGTAGAAGCTTGAATGAGAAAGTCGAAAAGAAAAGCCAGCCTTACCGCCCCCTTTTTAACCTTTTAGTACATATACTCTTCGTCGCATTTCAGTAAATATCTTTTAAACATGCATTCTACTGGCAAAAAGACAAGCAGACGGCCCTCACTATAGGTATCTCTCAGTTCATGAGGGGTTAATCCCATTTGGCCAGGCTGGCCACAAACAAGTACCCCATCACCAAACACCGCCATTGGTCACCACTATTATCCTACTGACAAATCTTTCTCACCTCTTGCCAAACTTCACATTCTCTCCCTCCAGGCATTCTATACTGGACTCAATCACTTTTTCCTCAGTCTCCCAGCCGTTCGTAATTTATAACCAGCGACACTCCACTCATCTACCATAGTACACCGCTTTAACAACCGATATCATCACATCCTTCACAATGATGAATGATGAAACCAATCTCAACGGTACTTCATTTATTCTTAATTACCCCACACCACCAACATTCTCTGAAGACATTCATTTCTCATTTTATCAATTATTCTCCAACCTAACACGCACAAATAAATATGTTCATTCTGAACCATTTTACTTTAGATACTGTATACGTCTTGGCATTCCAGAACCATTAGAGTCTCCACTACCGCTATACATTAACGCACGGTAACAACAAACCGATATATATATATAGGCAAATATAAATTTTTAATAGTATAATTATAGATAATTAATATTAATAAATAATATATAACTTATATATAATAAATATATATTATATAGTTATATAATTATATATAGTACGTATATACATATAAGCACTATAGTAAATATATATAATATATATATATACGTATATTATTTAAATTATGAGGTAAATAATATAATATATATATAGATCTATATAAATATAGTATATATATATGCACATATAATATTATATAATTTTCGTCATATAGATAATTTCTAGAGGGTTGGAGTCGAGTCGGAGTCGGAAAGTCGGAGTCGGAGTCGGGTAATTTTCAAGAGTCGGTAGGATGAGTCGACGGCATAGTCGGAGTTGGTAATATTCATGAGGTCGGAGTTAGTCGACCAGTCGGAGTCGGGAAGTCGGTAATTTGGGAAGAGGGTGAGGCGGTCGAGTGTGTCGAAAGTACTATGGATAAAATTATTCAAGTCGCGGGAACGTGCCACGTAACGCTGATCTCAACCTTCAAAAGTTAATAAGCATTGAAAATTATATACAAAAATATACACCTAAAACCTAAATTAAAAGTATGTTAACTAAGATTCCGTATCTGCAGCTACTCAATTCCGATTATTAATTCTTTACATATACTAGTCCTGTGTACGCGTCAAATTATTCGAGTCGATATCTTCGAGTTATTATTCGGTTGTCACCTTGATTCTATCAAAATTGATTACACAAATAGTCGACAATTTGGTTATTGCGATATCGCATTTTGTTCACGGTCGTACGTACGGTAATCTTCATTGAGCGAGCAGCCATGCGTCTCAATGAAGAAATGTACCCTAATCACATTATTTGTATCTATCCGCATCATTACTATTGTTTGCAGTCTCCATCAACGTCTTAAGTAGACTTCAGGTATAGTTTAAAAAAGAACCTACTAAGTGGACAAAACGGGTGTCGATCCCTCGCACTACGTAGACAACTCTCAATGATTTATTTTTACATCTATTTCAAGTTCCACTGAATACATAAAACACAAAGAAAATTAGAGACAAGATACAATAACAAGCAGAAGTCCAACAGAAGAAGGATGGACAAAGTGAGCAAAACTACATGAGTAATTACAGATTCGCAACAGCTCTTTCAAGGTATGAAAATAAACTTCGTGTTACCCATTTCCAACATCCCAACGAGTCGCAAGGCAGCTATGTACAAACACGATCTTTTCCTGCCAAAGAGTAACGCTTGTAGACTAAGTTCTATAGTGGTATTAGAAAAATCAGACATTCAAAATTGACAAGAGACTAACATCTTAGCGTCGAACAATTTAGCTCAGTACCTTACAGAAAAATGTTGTTTCATGAGATGATCATGTTTCATATTTAAGGCAACTTTTTTCCAGATAACCGCCATATGCGCGAGACTTATCCCACTCAATTCGATCAAGGATATTGGTCTGGTAAACCACGATTGCAATAGTTTCGAACGCCGCCAGGTGGACTCATCCAGTTCACTAGTTTTCAAATTGACATGTATGTGTTCGACTGCAAAAATTAGCTAATTGTTTAGCAGACCTATTGTCGGAATAAGGACTCCAGCATTCATATACTCTGTGTTTAGTTTGTCTCTGTATTATTGAACAGATAAGATACCGCCAATTAGTATCTGGGTTAAGGTTCGAGGAGGCTGACTTATAAGCTTTGGATTCCACACACAATGATACTCCGAATAAAAAACACACAAAAACTGCTAATTCATTGAATTAATCTTCTTGTGGGTGATCACACTGAAAAACAATTTAGGTTAATAAGTATCATAAAGAACAGATTGTTTTAGCGGATACACGTAAGAATTAGGGCTGCACATTAACAAATGGAATCGAGACTTTAACCAATCTTTGAGTAAACAAGGTATCACGAAGCGACAACCACCGGTATATTGAAGTCGTCCTGACACAGTCTCTAAATGCGTCACGCATAAAAATATAGGTGTGTGTCTTTATCGCCTCTGAGGAGAGGAATGCTTCATTGCTATGGCTATACATTGGTCTATATAACCATAGTGCATTATCCCCATGCATAATCTACTTAATTTTCTGTTATGTATATTTCTTATCCTAGTCGTATTATAATATGTTATATACTGTTAAAATAGTAACATAAGAGTAGAATGAAAAATTATGTTTAATTACCTTTTACCCACCAGATTTAGTTTACTTGTTTATTGTAACATTAAGTTTTAATAGGTTTCAATCGACCTTGTATCTTGGAAACGAGAGGTTTTCGGTGAAATATGAGCTTAATATAGACAATAATTATTATAACTTAATTATTATTATTATAACTTTGCTGGAAAAGCTTTATTCAAAAAAAAATTGATTTTTTATCGCACCCCCCCATCTACTTAATTTGGAAATATACGAACCCCAAGAGCAAAAAGATTACAGGTATCTTGAAAATAAAGTAAATCCTGAGTGACTTTAAACTTGAGCTTATATTTAATTAGTATCAGTAATATAATATAACGATATATTAAACTGATAGTATATACTCAATATAATAATATATAAAATATAAATAATATAATATATTTGGGATTATAATATAAATAACCAATCTTAGTAGTACCAACATCTAATGACTTTGTATTATACACTATACCTAGCTGTGAGAATATTTATTTTTCGGATTAATAAGATACTTTCTTAAAACACTTCCAAAAAATAGTTATTGCTCAGATAATAGGTGAATAGTAATAATAAATATTTGATAATACATAATTGATATTCTATATATATATAATATATAATAGAATTGCAAATGAACCATTTTTTATCTCTTATTGTACTATTCATATATCTTATATATTCTACCTACACGGGACTGAACTATATAATATAGGATATATATACCCTAAATAATATGAAATATATATATTTAAACTTGATTTTAATTTGTATATTATAATAAAAATTAATATAGGTTACTATATAGTAGGGTACTTATATTATAATAATATAGTATAATATATATTATATATAGGATAGTATGAAGTAGTAAGTAGTAGATGATAGACATATATATTCTAGTTTCTTTGAAGACTAAAAGGATAGAATAAAATTGACATTATTAGTGAAAATTATTATTAATATATATATTAACTAGTAATTATAATAAAAAATCTTAAGAGTTATATATATATAGTAATATAAAAAATTTCCCACTATTATTTCTCGCATTGATTTTTTACCATTTTATCCTATCGTAAATTTATTATAATATAATACATATAGATATCAGGAAGATAGTATATAATGTAGTTATATCACATATGGCTTCATAATATGTGAGCGTATATAATAAATTTTTTGTATACTATATGGTATACGTAGGAATGATCACTAATATACAGGTATCTATATAATATATTATACAGCACACTATCATTAATATATAATATATATAATATCAGCTTTTGTGTGTTATTGGTCTTGGAAGAACGATCCATGCTCTCTTCGTGATGAAACTATACGCAAGTTTACACCACTACCTCTTCAAGTAATCGTCGATGACTTTCTGTGTTTTAATCTGTATAGTTCTCGGAGAGACTAATAAGAGAAATATTTTCACCACAATTTCACTAAGGGAACACTTTAGGCTAGCCCTTTTAAATCCTTATATAAAATCCAAGGGATCATTAATTGCGTCAGCGTGAATATAGTTAAATAATAGTGACCATACATGTTCTTGCTCAATTTCTCCTCATAATCATTTAAAGACCATTAATTCTCTAAATTTACATATTTCTAATCACAACATCTTTTATAATTTTGTAATGGAGGATTTCGCAATAAATCAATAAATCATGAAGCATATAGTAATATATACATATATTACTATATAGATACTAGTAAGTCAACTATAGCTTACCTAAAAACATTTACTTACTCGCAGTGAACAACTAAAGGGAATAGTAAGGAATATTGCCTAATATTACCTCATCACAAATAGTCCAATTATTATACAACAGTATCAGTCACGCTAGAGTTATAATATATTAATGGGTGAAAAGTATTTCTAATCTTACATGCTGAAGACTGATGTTGACTTGCACTAATGTAACCTTCACTTTCCTATATCATATAATTATCAAGGTCAAAAATATGAGTGCAGGATTTTATTGGATACACGAATTTGTTAACTGACTATCATAATTTCTCCGGAACAATAGTTTTAAATTAATTCTGTGCATAAAATAAATAATAAAAATTTAAAAAAAAATTAAGTTATCTTAAGGATGTTACGATATTAAATGATATATCTATGACCAAGTTTAATGAGAGTGTGCAAGTGGCTTATTCAAGAATGAACACAAAGAGCATAGAATACTGGTATAATAATTAACTGAAGCACATATATGAGCATTTACATTTAAAATACTTAAAAATCTCATGTATTTCGTCTTAAAAAAAATGATCATTGTAAATATTTTCAACGACAGGCTTCGAATTATTATTTATCAAGGATTAATAAACAGATGGCTCGTCCTTGAGAGGAAAATAGTCGTTTGTACTACTACTACTTTGTAACGATTCTCATATTAGTGTTCAAATTTAGGAAACCAAGCAAATTCTTTTGCATTGCGTTATATATTGATATAAACATTCCCATTTCCCACCGCAGCTCACGACTTGTGGAATCTGTACATGTCATTTGAAAAATTAGCAATTGACCAATTTATGTCTAACGAGACTGTACTTGGGAAATCAAATTCGTCAGTACGAACCCACTCTCAATTTATATACGTAAGTAGTTTTCATGAAGAAGGTAAAGTTACACACACGGATACGCAGTGGATTCCGCCTACACAAAATTACACGAAACATAATAGCCACACAAAGAAAAATCATAATATATAATATAAAATTTAAATTATTACTCGACTATAACGATTTCGTGCAGGTGATCATACAAATATAATAATATGTATTATAATATAATATAATAATATAGTACTATTATATATATATATGAGTACTTATATTATTGAATATGAGTCTACTGAATATATGTATGCACTCAGATAGAGTAACTAAAGTATTATACCTCACAATTATAGCATTAAAAATAGAGTATATATATATTTTACATACATATATATGTATATATTACTAGCTTTCTATAATATATTAATACTATATATCCATATATATATATATAATATATCATAATAGTATAACTATTATTATATAGTATATAATATAAAGAGTATTAAACTTACGTAAATAGAAGAAAAACAGTTCGATTTAACCATATTTTCCTATGCAAACAAGAAAATGACTCTATAGCTCAATAACCAGCGTTCATGTGCACTTGTTGTATATGTACCTCATCCCAAATTATCCTCAAGTTTAATAATCTGAATTTGTATTAGTAGCAATCGATAGAAAAGACGTGGTAATTGATATATCTATCCAATTTTATCGTGCGCAGAATCGTTTAAATTAGCTGATGCTGTATCGTGTCGTTAAGCTGTGAGCCAAAACGTATAATGGTTGTTTTATGCTCATCCAAAAACAATTTTATCTTGTATAAAATAGGATATATATCACTGCTTGCATCTGAAAGATTCACCCTACTTACATATCTATGCCTAGTTATGTATAGTAGCTTCCAATTTAATATTTATACCCTTAGGTCTGATATCTATATGTTTACTTGATTTTCTTTTTTACTAGTCTGCTAAGGGAAAATCTAGTCAGAGCTCGAGGTATACGAGTAATACCATATTCTGTGTTATGTGACAATCATCTTTCAACCTAGGACTTTCACATGGGTAGTTAATAACCGAACAACTTACTTGCATCTTCTATTCGTAAGTCTGCTGTTCTCACAGTACTGCTCACTCTTGGTTTTCTCTCTCATCTCTGCTCCTCTCTCTAACTGTCAGCTCTCTATCACTGTCTCTATCTCAATACTAACTTCTCATCATCTGCCACTCTCACTCATACATAATTATAACATACTCCCTATATAGCAGATATTCCTCATGAGCTTAGTCAAGTGACCTCGCAACTAAACGAATCACCATTAAGTTTTATTTCCCCCGTTACCTAAATGTTGCGTAAAGGTCTGTGTCGAAGGTGTGTTGATCGTGAAAAATTAAAATTGCATTATTATTATGCATATAAGTGTCCTAAAAGAGGTATGTTTGGTAATTTCGTATTATTATTGGATCGTTAATATATTTCTTTTTTAAATGTTCCTTTATAACTGTTAAGAACCTTTTTAAATTGCTTTTTCACTATTTGACCAACTTTTCTAATAAAAACGATTAAGTATTATCGAATATCAAAGATAGAATATTCGCGTAAATCAAGTATATTGATTCAAAGAAACTTTTATAGCTACAATAATTCTTATCACGCAATCCTCTATCTGATCTTAAGGGAATTTTATTATAACTTAGTAAGGTGTTCTGATCTTAATTAAATGTATAGAGAATCTTTATCCGCTTATGATTTTAAAGCATAATACAAGCATATAAAGACAATATCTCTTCATAACGAAATTCTTGCGAGTCAGATGTGGAGCAGGCATTTTTTTTTCGTTTTACGGATTTCTAACTTGTCTGGGAATCCACAATAATATCCTCCAACCTGAGCAAATCTCGACAGACCATAATTTTCTTCTACCCGTTTGTGTAAGCATTTTCTTCATATCATACTTTTATTATAACAGGAATCACGATTAACAGTAGCTTATTTCTCTTACTTAATTACTAATAATTAATCAGATTTCTATACTTTCTATGCTTTATAGCATGGAATCAGTCCGGAGCGCAGGCTGTTATCGTATTCGTAATGATCTGGATGTGATAGACCTGATAGATTACTCTGTATTAGAGATTTCAATAAAATATATCGATGACATTACCAGCATAGAAGGTAATTGTATTTGTGATTCGAGATCTGTGAGATATCTGAATAATCTTCATGCCATTGATCACACCGACTAGTTGTCAACAATTTATTCATGCATACTCATGTTATATTCTACCTGGCTAGTTGTTCTAGATATTACTCATCATATATATCCGTGTTGTCATGTGGCCCATAACGGAATCGGGTTCTCCACGTTAGTGAGTAGATTATAACTCCTAGTATTTCTATGTAGTAGACAAGTGTCGAATAAATCTTTCCAACTTCTCTTCAATTTCTTCCTAAACTTTAAAATTTCCGTTTACTTTTCTTACTCTTCTTTCCTTACTCACTCCGTAATCACTTATTTATTTCAACTAGCCAACAGCTGATTGATTTTTAGACGGCTTTCTGAAGTTGAACTTTCCTGACTCAAAATCATAGCCTCTAATTTACTTTAGAAGATTCCGGAAGATTTTCTACTATTTTACTCTCTACCCTATCCTTTATGTACTATATATGGAGATCTCTCCTGAACTCTCTGAGGCTAATACTAAGAAGCTGTATTGCCATGACGATATTATTCTCTTATCTCTCAGAATTTATTAAGAAAGTGTAAAAAATGTGAGAACTGAAGTTCAGTCATGAAACTGTATTTCATTTTCTCTATGCTTGCAACGAAAATAGAATTATTAGGATTAAAGATGATTCTACAATCTACAGATGGAGTAGGGAAATAAATAAGGTAGTAAGTTTCGTATTATTTCTTGGTAATAATGATTACAATACTATAAGGAGAAGAACCGGGAATAGTCTAGGCTAGAGAAATAAACTTGTGAAACGTATCATGAATTAAGGGTATGACTGTGTCAAGATTAGTATCTTTTAAACTGTCATGAAGAAGAGTTTGAAGAAATGCATAAGGATACAACATATTAAAAGTAGTTTACCTGTTAGGTTTTTCTAATGTAGATACTATTAAACAAATTTAAGTGTTGTTTGCTGTGTATATAGGAGTCTAGAAAATTCAAATAAGAGTCAATGATAGAAAAAGAATTTAATAAAGAAAATGAAACCTGTTGGTAGTTTGAAAAGTTTTGAAGGTTAGAAAAAGTATGAGATATAGATTGAAGATGAATGATGTTGCTTTTTAGTTGATCTTTAATTTTAGTGAATAAAGCATTAGTGTTATAGTTTCAATCAGAAAACAATTCTACTTTTTTTTGTGGAACTCTTGCATGTCTTTGTCCATTGCAGAACTAAAAAGTTTTGAGTATGTCCACAATGTTAAAAAAATCCAAGAGTAGATATCTGCGGTGTTTTGGTTATTAGAGAAATTATTCCAGAATTATTTAAGAGATTCTCTATTTTTGAAATTATGTGTGGAGAATGTTTTTACAATAAATTTATGTGATACAGGGAAAGCTGAAAATTGTAAGATAAAGATGATTCAAAAGCAGGAAGAGTTTTAGATAAAATTTTGAACAGTATGATAAGAAAAATATATATATATATATATATATATATATATAGTAGTATATATATATATATAATAGTTATATGATATTATACCTTACTTATATATATACATATATTAATGTATATATTAATATATTTAATATCATAAACTGTAATATATATATATTATTAATATATATACAGAGATCTCGCGGCCAGTACCCGCCGACTATATTTACCGGATACTTTCCTTAACTGTCCTTCACACTCAGCTATATGTGACCATTCACATATACATGATCATCCATTTCAATCATCACTAATTTTCTAGGGCGATACATTTTGGTACCGGTATCCGGTATCGCCAACCACTGTTGCTAAAGTTACCGATTTGTATCGGTACTCGCCCACTTGTTGTTCTGGTTTTACCGATTTACCGAAAAATTGATTTTTTAATCGGTTACATTTATTTTAGATATATATATATATATATTATTTATATATATATTTATTAATATATATATATACTATATATAGATATATATAGTATATATACTAAAAATCTATAACTTAATCTAACCAAACTCATATTATTATATAATTTAACATATTTGTAAATATATATTATATTATGCATTATAATCCATATTATTAATATCAATATTACTATAGATACACAGTATAAAAATATAGATATATCATATAAACCTTATATACTTTATAAATAGTATAATATTATACGAGTGACCTAAGATTATTCAAATGGAGTAATGTATATTACATGTATATTAAACTATTATATTATATCCTTACTGCCTGTAACTTATATTAATATATATATTATATTTAATGATTATATATTATAGATACTATATATATATATAATGAAAGGCAAATATCGTATATACTTTCATTATTAGTTAATATAAAGTATTGCTATAATTATAACTATATATTATATATTATATTTTTATATAAATCTTATTAATTTATATATTATTATACTATATATTATAATCTAATTACAACTTTATTATTATATATATAATATATACTATGTAATATATATATTATATATAATTATAAATAGTATAATTTTTTATTATATATATATATGTTTGTATTTTATATAATATTATATATTATATAATTAACTAATAATAATTTATAATTTATATTATAAATAATATTATATTATATACTAAAATATATATTTATACTATTAATATTAATTATATATTATCTAATAAATATATATAATATTAATGATAATATATATATATTTCATTACCACTTAAATTGATTATTACGATTCTATTATATAGACTTATTTATATATTATTCACTCTTTTCCAATCAGCCGACGGCTTTTCGGCGAATAGAAGATCTTTATGGCGACCATACTTTCCTATCTTACTGATTTTATGGTTTTCCGCCCTTTAGGATCTACGGGGAGACTTGGCGTGGTGGCGCTTGACATATCCAAAGTTTTTGACGCCGGTAAGGCCGCGTCACTGCTCTCCACCAGTCCCCTCCTATCCAATCGGTATTCCTCCTTCTCTTTTTTGTAATCTATACTTATGTATATAGTTTTCTTTCTCAAAATCTCGCTCAATATCGGCTGTTGTGATGGAGCGACTTCTTACTTCCTTTCTGTCAATAGTGGTGTTTCCTCAGGTTCTGTCTTATCCCACTTTATTCTTACTTTTCAATTAATGATCTTCTCAACCTGCACATCTACTCTATTCACTCATATGCGATGACCTCAACCCTTCATTCTTCACTACATTTCAATTCTGCTCTCTCTTTTTACTTCTTAGAATTGCCTCTCGTATTTATATCTTTCCGATTTCTATTCTCGCTCGATCTGGAAGAATTTCCGTGCGGTGGGGTCTTTGAACTCTTGTGAGAAATATCGTAATTCTTTAAAGCTCAACTTTCTTACAAATCTATACCCTCGTCATAAGACACCTTCATAACTTTCCTATCTTGCTTTTTCGCGCTCTCTCGTCTCTCCTGGTGACATATACAACTTGCCTTGCCCTTAACATAACACAAAAAAATGTCTTTGCAAGCCTCACATTCACAACGGTATGCTAGGGCGGCCTCAAAGAAACTGGGGAGTTCTGTTTAGACTGCGCGGAGACTTTTTTTCCTCTTCCCAGTTGTTCCAAGTATACAAGGGCCTCATCCCCTTGGTATGGAAGTTACTGCTCTCATTATCTGGGGAGCCTCTTGGTTTTCACCCTGGCTTTTGATAGGGTTCGAGTCAAGGCCTAAAAGGCTCTTTATAAACTGCTCTCTGTACTTTCCAGTTCACTTGACCCTCTATTTCTTTTGCCTGGCGCGATGTTGCGTTGCCTTTATCTCTTTTCTCACTAGGTACCGCAGCGGAGTGCTTCGATGGGAGCTTATCACTCGCGATATCCTCTCCTTTACGTCCGCCCTCGAGCACATGGGTTGCTGTGTTCCTGCACATGAGCTGTCTTACCAGTTCTTGTTGTTTAGATGTATAACTCCAGAGCTGATAGCTCGCTGCGAGTGCTTACTTTCTTTTCCTTTAGCCACATCTGCATCAGTGGAATTCTTTTCCATCTTCTGTGCGTTTTCCCTGGCCTTAATTTAATCTCTCCCCACTTCTCACAAGCTGGGTCTTGTTGCTCATCCTGCTTGCTTGTTTTGACTTTATTGAGGTGCTGTGTAGATTGTAACAACCCCCTCACTTGAATAGGGCTCTGCACCGTGAGTGGTGATGACAACCTAGTAATTCTCATATATATAGTATATAGTATTTATAATATAACATAATCTTATATATATCTATATATTATATAATAACTAATAATAAGTAATATATATAATATATATATCTATATATATTATTATATTTATCTATATATATCATAGTATTAGTATATAGTAGTATTATGGGCAATTCCGATAATATATTCTTAATATTATTTAGAAATTAGATTAATTCACTATTATTTAATTATATATATTATACTAATATTTATAATTATTTATATATATATATTTATATATCATACTCATTTATATTATAAAATAGGATACTTTTAGTTAGGCCTATTTTATAATTGTTTATATATAATTTATCCATCAAAATAATACTTAAAGTGTATATAAATATATACCCTTATACTAACTATATTGTAGTTTATCACCTTGCTTCGTTCCGATATATTAGCTGTGTCGGTTGTCACAGAAGCCTCCGACTGTCAAGGCGCTGCAGGCGTGTGGTCACTCACATGGCGGCACGTCATACGAGTGTTTCCGAGCTACCCGGCTTTGCTGCACTCCTGACGTCATGTACAAGCGTCACAGTTCATACGTTCTGCGTTGGTTAATTCTCCTCGATTTAAGGGAATTAGTAAACGGCTGGGTCGCTGGAAGGGATATCTTTGTTATACCAATCAGAGATTTATCTTTTACATAACATGTGATGTCTCGGAATGGTCTTGCCAAATAGTTGTTTTTAATTTATTTTAGATTAACTTTTTTTATTTAAGCGTTTTTCTAAATATTCCTATGTCTGTATTATTCATTAAAATATGATACTAAAGTATAAGATATTGTTTACAATTGTCAGCTGATGCTGACGCGGGCGCGCTCGGGCCGCTCTCCAGGTTAACTCAATTCCTGTTCTCTGATATTGGTTAATCTCACGTAAATTTTTTCTCCAATTCGTGAGTCGTTTCCGAGTAGATTTTGTCAACGCGGCTGCACTCGGATGCTTCTAGTGGAAGAACGTGTCTAGCTTTTAGGTATATCATTAAGCTGACGTGTTTCCAATATGTTTAATAATCCTAACTATCGTATCATTTCATAAAATTACTCATTGCCGTTCGGTATTCAGTTAGCTTCGCCAGTTTCTTGTTTGCAACAGCTTGATTGAAGAGAGTTAGGGCTTGTCAATTTGTTATGTAATTTTTACTTTAATTATTTTTTGGTTTTATTTTTCATATCAACTTTAACAAGAGTAAATGTAACACTGAAAGTGATTCATTAGTTCCAAAAGATTCTGCAAAGAGCATTTCAAAAAAATTAATGCAACAAACTGGTGTAAGTCTGAATTAATAACTTTCTGGGAGAGTTTTTTTGAACTTGCTCACTGTGACAAGCTCAATTTTTAAACTTTATTAGGCTCTGATGTTATGTTTAGAAGATCCTATTTACTTTGTTTACATTTTACATATTTTTATACAATTTAAAGTTACAGATGAGAGCACCGGAAGTCGACCTAAAAAACCAATAATCTAACTAGTTATATATTAGAATTGTATTATGTACATAACTATTTCTCGAAAATCTAATTTATCATTTTTGTTTGATTTCTTTCCACAATGTCAGCCAGAATAGTATCGGATGTTATCGGCGATACTCAATTAACCGAGTACCGGCTATCAGGCGCCAAACGTATATTTTCACACAAGTACCGATATCGTATCGCCCAAGAGGAATTACAAGCTATCGATAGTGTACCGGTATCGCCCAAGCAATTTTCATGTACTATACACTGGTATATATAGATATATATATATTATATATTATATATATATATATATATATATATTATATAGTATATATTAGTATATAGTATATATATAGTAATAGTATATAATCAATATTATATTTTATTATATAATATATACATTACTGATTATATATAATCTTTATATTATATGTATATATATATTATAATAGTATATATTATGTAGTATGTTATTAATTCTTTATTCATATTATAAATACACATTTTATTAAGCAACACTATATTTTATAAACTTAGTATTTATTTAATTATTACATTAATTATATCAAAAATATTACTATTTTAACATTATATTATAATGGTATTATCATAATATTATACCGTTGTTTTTACTATATTATATAGTGACCATTCACCTAATTATATACATATATTTATAATATCTATAATATTGATCATATTTACTACATTTACCTCTATAAATACATACCATCTATTAATATAATAATATTATATATTATTATATATCATTATAGTATATATATATATTATATATATAATATATATATATAATATATCAATATATCTATATATCTTCTCTCTCTCTCTCTCTCTATATATATAATATATTAATTAACTTAATAATATTATATATACTAATATAATATATATAATCTAGTCTTATTTTAAGTTGGAATTATGAATAAAGTATATGAAAATATTATTCACCTCAGACTCGCATTATTTTTAGTATAATTATATCATATATACTATTAATATTTTATAATGATATATATATATAAATTATATATATAATATATTAAATATATATATATTTATAATAATTATCACATATTTACTAATATATCACTATAAGATATAATAATATATATTAATAAATCTTCTCTTAATAAAATATATAATCATATATATTATACTATAAATATATATATTATATTAATGAAAGATAGAAATGTTCAGTTGCGTAGATATTGGAAGGTAAGAACACCGAGAATCGACATGTACATCGCAAATAGCCGCGAATGAACCTTTCTGAATAGTTGATAATAAGAACCAGAGTTGTCCAAGACCCATGACTTCCAAGATCCCTTGCTTTGCTACCTTTCCTTTCTACAGAAGACAGGATATGGAAAGAATGCCTCATCCCATCTCCACTAAAAAATATATTTGATAACATACTTCCTATCTCCCTCTATATATTGCCTATACTATAATATAATACTATGTGATATAATATTTATATTATGTGATATTGTTACTTAATATAATGTGATACTATATAATTGTATATATAAAGCTAATATATAATAGATAGATATATTATATATAGTAATATAATGCATGAGCGATTGAGAAAGCAGGCATAAATGTATAGAAAACATCTAAAAAGAATTCTTACAACTAATAATCCAGGTAAAGGTATATATTTCTAATAAATAAAGATGTTTCTAAAAGTTAAACAAACATAAAATTATATAACATGAAAGATATAGATGATCTTAAAGTGGAATTAATATCAGTTTTAAGTCTATTTCTCGGTTTATTCGGTTAAAAGAATGTTCTAAGCTTTCTTATTCCTACTTTTATCCTCACTATTATTACCTTGTTTGAAATTTAGTATAAAAATTACTTTGTCTTGGAGGCAAAGCAGGTTTGAATATTCTTCAGATTCCAGATAATTATACTCTATAATCTAATTAAATTTCATATGTCGACAACACCCGAAACGGATGATAAAAAGTTAATCTGAGAGGTATTCCGGCATACGAACTTCGTAATTGTTGGTTGTGGGTGACATCTATTAATAATCTGGGCTACTTGAAGATTTTTATGGCTTTTAGTAGTAGTACTAAAGATTCTCGGATCACCTAAATTTTTTTACCTTGGAGCCTACCTTTTTCTCACCTGAGACATTAATTCTGACCTTTATTATTGACCGCGTGATACCTTTTTAGGCCTGACCTTTTTGGGCCAACCCCAAATTTTCTTGGGTATCCAATAATATTTTTGGCCCCTTAATTTTGGCAACCCTAATTTTTTATGGTAACAACCCCAATTTTTCGGCAACCCTAAATTTTATTTTGCACCCTTCGAAGAAGGGTTGCGCCAAACGGTTTTGCAGCAACCGTTGACCGTTGTACTTACCCCACCCTAATTTTTCGCAACCCTTTTCGTTCTTCCATTGGTCTCATTTTTCCACTGTATTTTTTTGCCTTCCTTTGAGGGCTTAGCCTTTTTTTGATGTCTTAACCTTGTTTGAACCCATGATATTTACGCCTCTGATCCTTGCCATATACCGATGGTCCAATTTTGGCCCACGCTAATTTTTGGCCACTCGGTGTCCCGACCGTCCACATATTTCGTTCCCAACTTGAACGTATGTATGGTTCTATCCTAACTTGACACACCACACACCCACACACACAACACAACACACACACACACACACACACCACACACACAACACACACACACACACACCACACACACACACGACACACCACACTTCCCTCTATATACACCAGCACTTCCATATTTGCGACACCTCCGGTTATACACACATTCACTATGACACTTACCATTCTACACATAGACACTTACATTTACACTTTTACACACGTACAAACACACCGATCAACCTTTGGTCTTCCGTGGGGTCAATTTTGGCCCACCCTAGATTCTTTGGCCATCCCTTTAGGGCTAGCCCTATTTTGATGGTCATTACCTTTGCTTGACCATGATATTTCGTCTTTGACCTGCCATTACCATGGGTCAATTTTGGCCCACGTAATTTTGGCTACCCTTTAGGGGCTTAGCCCGTTATTGATTGGTTCTTTACCTTTTTTTTGACCATTGATTATATCGGCCTTGACCCCAAAAAATAATGATAGGGCTTTTGACCACGGTGTAATTTTTTGTTCTTCCTTTAGGGGCTTAGCCCTTTTTATGTCTTAACCTTGTTTGACCATGATCTATTTAGGCTTTTGGAGACTCCAACAACTTTGATGCCACAACTTGAATGGTTCCCAATCACCGTAAAGGAGTATCTAGTGAGTGTTCTATGAGTATTCTATTAGTGTTTCATGAGTATTAGATGAGTGCAGGTGAGTGCAAGTGAGTTGCAATGAGTGCCAATGAGTGTGCCAAGTGAGTGCCAATGATGCCAAAGTAGTACACATTTAGTGGCCAAGTAGAGACCACATTAGTGGCAATCTGTTTAGTGCGCTGCTTTTTTTCAAGCCTTTTTTCTCTAGCCTTCCCTGAGCCTAGGAATAGCCCTAATATATGGATGTATACCCCTAGGTTATAAGGTATTAGGATGATGGGTGTATATTACAAGTTGCTAGAATGCTTCCTACTGTGAGTTATATTTTTCTAACACTTATTACCAGCACTGAATAATATATTCTAAAGAGGTGTACAATTTGTGACAGTGACCGAAATCGTTTCAGAGTCGCGTCCGCAGGTGAGCCCCCGTCGGCGAAACCGACCTGCGTGCGCCCGCAGGACGGCAATATAACCGTGTAAACCGCGCGCGCGCACGTGCAGCCCGCAGGGCGCAATAGTTTCCTAGCGTTGAACGAAAAATTATGAAATCAATGGTAAATATTCAAAGAATTTCTTTTCTAATATATATATACTATAGTCATTCATTTTTTACTACAATTGTACGAAATTTTTATTGATAACATTTATATGTTGAGCTAAGCTCAGTATATCAGTAAATCTAATTAGTAATTAGTAAAACCTAACACTTAAGGGATTAGTATGCTTTGTTTTTACTGCTTTACTTGCTTTAACTCACTGCTTTACTGTTTTAACTCGCTGCTTTACTGCTTTAACTCTTATACTCATATAAGCATACACCTAAAGCAGTACTCAGTTAAATCAATAGAGTGGGTTACCTAACACCTAGGGGATTAGTATTCTTGCCTTTTTTATACTGCTTTACTGCTTTTAACTCACATATTCTAACTGCTTTAAACTCATCTGCTTTAAGACAATGGATCCATTCAATTACATTACCTTAAGCAGAAATCAGTAATCAATAGAGGTTGTTACCTAACACCTAAGGGATTAGTATTGCTTTTGTTTTAACTGCTTTACTGCATTTAACTTTCTGTGGCTTTTACTGCTTTACTTTCTGCTTTACTGCTTTAACTTTCTGCTTACTGCTTTATATGTTAGCTTTACTGACTTTAAACTTTCTGCTTTACTGCTTTAACTTTTTTGCTGCTTTACTGTTTTAACTTTCTGCTTTTCTGGATCTTAACTTTCATGATTTACTGCTATAAGTAGACTTAATTTTCTACTTGGTTCTATTAATCTATTACATACCTTCCCCGCTCAAGTTTGTATTTTTGTGTGCTTGATTGTAGAGTTGACCTAAACACCAAGTGGGGGATTAGTATGCTTTTGTTTTACTGCTTTACTGCTTAACCTCTGCTTTACATGCTAACTCTCTTGCTTACTGCTTTTAACTCACTGCAATACTGTTTTAACTCATATTATTTGATTAACATTATGTTTTCTTTTATATTTTTATTTGTTTATTACTTTTTATTTATTATTCTATTTATTTTTGTTTTAATACTTTGTTTATTTTTTAATTTGATGTAAAGAACAAGTGTTCATATCGTTTCTATCATTCCTGAATCATCAGACACGGGCAGAATTGTACGAAATTTATTTAAAAAAAAAATCACTACTACAAGAAAAATTAAAAACAGAATACTAAGAAACTTATTGATACAAAGAGTATTACATCTCATAGCAACTAATAGGGTTAAGTATAAGGTTAGCTATTTTATCTGCTTTACTTACTTTTAATTTTAAACCTCACTTTATTCACTTTATCTAAATTGACGCGGTTCATGGATTTGGAGAAATTTGCGTTTTCTCACGCTTATAGTCCGGCTACTTATGTCTGTTAGCGGGCCGACAGGATGTTGGTAAAACCTTTCTATTATTAAATATTTTAAAGGAAATGGAGATTTTTGAGGCAAGCCCCTGTAAAAATAATATTGGTGTTATAATGTTTATCATGAAAATTTAAGAAGTATAAAGATGTGATTCATTTCATGAAGCATATACGTATTAGATCGTTGGACATTATACAAGGCCACAAAATATTGTTCATTAGATGATTTTAATGCACAAATTGAATTTGGAAAATAGCAGAAGCGTTCACAGTTTATTTCACCATCTAAATATCTCGGTGTGTTTTTCATTACGCAGAATATTTTTCATCAAAGCAAGCATATGCGAAGGGTTTCTTTAAACACTCAGTATTACTGTTGTTTGGACAGAGAAGAGAAATGAGTCAAATTAATGTATTGGCAACCCCAAAATGTTTCCTCTTCAAAGGACAAAGAGTTCTTAAAAGTATATACAGCAGGAGCTTTGCAATTATTTGGAATTTGTGAACTTCACCCCATAAAACACGTACAAGTGCTGCTCCGTTACCAACATTCTTCCTTATGAAGGATATGAAACTGTTATACATACTTGAATAAATGAGTGCTCTTAATTGCTCAAGTATTTACCTCTTATAAAAATTTAAGAAAAGCTTTGAACCATCTGAAAAAAGGTAAACTAATTAGTGAGGATTAGAAATTCATCCAGTGTAGTGTGTATGTGAAGTCTGTTAAATCTTATAAAAGGAAATGTTCCTGTGTTAACAGAACCTCAGAAGATAAAGCCTACGTCATATTAGAAACATCATTAAAACAAATCTCCCTCTAACATAAAAAATTTTTGAAAAATTAAAAAGAAATTACTTCAGAAAGGGGGGGAGGAGTATTCCTGCCATTACTCTTCTCCGTTATAGCTCCCCTGATAACTAAAGTGGTTGTCCCCATAATGAAGAAGGTTGCTTGTACTTCCATGATACATGAGATATGAGAAAATGAAGGTAATAAAATACAGCATTCTGTACAGGAATTCAGTTCCAGATTCACATTCACAACCTGCAATATGAAGTTATTGCCGGCACTGCGCAAACATCCGACACAAATCAACAGTTATCATCATTCATCAAGCCCTCATATACGACATATATTGAGTCAACCCATGATGCTATTCATTGACAATTATACACTCTTTTACATCGAGCAACAACAGTTGCACCAATCAGAATCTCTTGTATATTTTTATGAATCCCAAACGACTCATTATCTTTCCATAGCTTATATGATCCCAAAGTTTAACAGATAAACAATTACGAGTAATTGTTATTGATTTTCTCATTAAATTTTCAGAACATGTATACGTCCATGAGAAACGCTATCTCAAATGATACCAGAGTGGATGCCCTATACATAAATTGAATAGATTCTTAATACACTTGCACCTATCAATCTTTACCCCTACTCGGTATCCCGCTAACCGATGATGTCAGCAATAAAGCCTAATCGAAGTAAAACTATGAAGTAAAAAATGAACGATTATATATTAATTAATATACCTAGAGGAAGTTAGTCTTTCTTACCTAAGTAGGTGCA
>JABUQX010075066.1:0-5000 GCA_015478945.1 Trachelipus rathkii | reverse complement strand
GAAGTAGGACCACAAAGTCCGACTAGTTTATAGCACTTAAGTGCCATAGGCATTTTCCTTTCGGAAGGTATGGGCTGTTCCTGTGGAAGTCTTGAAAAGATAGAACAATATTAAGTAATAAAGAACACGACCGGAAACCCTGAGGTGGAATGAATATATCGCTAATGCGGAAATGGCTTATATATATATATATATATATATATATATATATATATATTATATATATATATATATATATTATATATATATATATATATAATATATATATATATATATATATATATAATATATATATATATATATATATATATATATATATATATTATATATATATATGTCAGCCGTTCAGGAATAAAGCTGGACACCTTGTATTTAAAAAACTTACGATAGTACATTAAAAACTGAATACATTCTGAAATCACGCGAACATTTTAATGCCGGAAAATGAAGAAGAAATAAAATGAAAGGCGATAAAAAAAGTATATAATAATAAATATGATATAGTATACGATAAGTTTCAATTGAAATACAGTTTTTTTAAACGAAAATATAAAAGAGGACGAATGGTGAAAAGTCGATTGGTCATAGGAGGTATAGAAAGAGGATCAGGTAAATGTTTTTTAGTACCAGTAATGAGCAGGATTAGTGAAATGATAATGAAAGTAATAGAGACATACATAAAGCCAAAAACCAACTATTATAACAGATGCCAGTGGAAGGCTACATGTTTAAAGACGAAAAGGATGTTATTAAACCAAACCTTACCTAGCCGTTAACAAACTTAACTATCCTAACTAATATATATTATATATATATATATATAAATATATATATATATAATATATATATATATATATATCATATATATATATATATATATATATATATATATATATATATATATATATATATAAGTATATATATTGGTTCATGTGAGCTGGATGACCCGCGTTTCTCTGAGTCATGAAATTTTAGGTTATCTATTTACATTCTTGTTTAAATTTTTCATGTCTAGGGAAAAAAAAATTATATAAATCTCTACTGATTTTAGTGAAGGTGAAGCAGTTAAAGTTTAAATTTACTTTCCTTTTATAATTATAGTTCAATAATAATATATATATATATATATATATATATATATATATTATATATATATATATATATATTATATATATAGTTATTAATATAATTATATATAATATATATTATATATATAATATAGAAGAGAGAGAGAGAGAGAGAGAGAGAAAGAGAGAGAGAGAGAGAGCCAAGGTAAAGGAGCGATAACAAAAAATATTTTGTACGATTTTTGTACTTTATTAAACTTTATCCAGTTAATAATATTATTTTTTATTAAAAGGGCCATAATTCCAGAAAAGGGCCAGGAGAATTATCTCGAAAGTATGACACTTACAGAAAAACCAATACATATTTGGAATCAGCGAATAAAGCTTATCGTATGGTAAAAAAAAAAAAAAATCGAAAAGTACGACACTTACAGTAAAACCCAATATTACATATTTGGAATCAGCCGAAAATTCTAATGATATGTAAAGTCTGTCTTTCGTCCCCCCTCTGTCCCCATCGGCTTCGGCTCGAGCACCCTAAAAATTGAAGTTCAAGTCATATAATTCCATTAGGGGGCTCGAGCCGATATGGAGGAGCACAGAAAAAGGAACCATCATAGAGGACGAAGTTCCCTCCGTTGATTCAACCAGCACCTAGAGGCCGGAGAGACCCGACTCTGGTATCAATGCGGTCTACCCTTGGGTATTCGTTTAGTTTTAAAAAAAAAAAACGACTTTGCATATAATAAGCTTTATACGCTGATTCCAAATATGTTAATAGTTTTCTTGTAGCTCGTACTCGAGAGTTCCTTTTTTTCTTTTTTTTCTTTCTTTTTTTTTTACATTTCCGGTAATTAGGCTTATACGCTTCTGATTCAATAATGTATTTTGGTATTAATCACTGACAAGTGTCAATACTTTTATTTGAGATAATTTCCGACTCTTTTCGATATTTTGCCATTTTTTAGATAGTTGTTTAAAACGTATTTATCCATTTAATTTTAATAATAAAACGTAATTATTATTTATTTTATAAATATTGATACGAAATTTTCGTACATAAGAAAATAATTAATAACTAAAAATAATAAAATAAAGTTCATACAATTTTAATAAAAAATTTTTAAAAAAAAGGAAAGAATTCTTTGGCATCACACCGAAAGCAATTTCTGGTCAATTATACTGCATTTTTAACTTTCAACATGAAAAAACTACTCGAAGTTTGCGGGTCATCCAAGCTCAACAGTACCATATATATATATATAATATATAATATATTATATAGTAACTATATATATATATATATATATATATAATATATACTATATTATATATATATATTATTATAATATATATATATATATAATATAATACTATATACTATATATATATATATATATATAATAATCTCACATAATCGAGTTAGAGATAGTGCCTATAAACGGTCAAAGCATTTCGATTTTGTCATGCACAGCACCAGGAACTTCGCCTATAGATCCTAAGGGAGAAGGTATAAAATCAGTGAGATAATAAAGCTGTATCACAGTTGACCTCGAACTTTTTGATATAAGGATCTCGGATTGTTGGATAGATTCATATGTAATCACAAGAGAGACATGAATACCTGAGAGGAAAAAGAGTAGAAGAGGGATTAGCCAGAATCGTCCGGTGGTGGAATTTAGATGATAAAAAGGAAGCCGAAAAGTTAGTTCTTTTCAGTATGAGTGTTAGCTACAGAATCACCGTCCAGAGCGATAGAGGAGGAAAGACAGAATTAAAGAAGTTATTTAGAGATTTTATTTGGCAAGGAGGTAATCAGGAAATTTCTTAATCTATAGAGTGTGAGAACGAAAAGGTCAGGCCCACTTCGTTTATTGAAAGTGCGCTTAAGTCCATTCCAATAAATATCCTTGGCAAAATTTCCGAGTACTGAAGAAAATTAGGCTAAGAATGATTAAATAGGGAAGGAGCGTTTTTATCCATGCTCGTATAAGCATTGTTTCATTTCTCTTGCGAGAGCAACTCAAAACACCACTGGAACCACGGAATATGTAATTATGAAAAGTCTAGATTAAAAATGTGAAATGAACTCATGCGACATCCCTCATCGGCGGATTACGGTCCTTAACATTTTCGGCAAACATCAAAGCTTTCCTTCAGAGTCAATAAACAGGATTCTATTCCTATGTGAGGTAGTTTAATCAAAGATTGACGTATAATTCCCCCCCAATTATCCAAGTAAAGTGCTAGAATAAATACGACTTAGGACATGGTAGAGCTGCTGGAGAGATAAAAATATCATAATAAGAGCTACCAATTGTTAGTAAGAGTTACTGACTAGGAAGGGAAAATGGTATGTATTTATATTGAGAAGTAGATAGTGGTGAAACAAGCATTAAGTCATATATAAGGTTATTTAGAATGGTATTAGGGGATCTGGGATATGTATGTAGTAGGTAATAATAATCAACTGTTTCAGATTGTTTAATAAATACTGGATATTGTAATTTGTCCTCCTTCTCACCAGTATGGGAGTAACCCAAACCATACAAGGAAATGAGATCCATCGGGGCATTTAGATGTAAATAGAAGCAACAGTACTTTGAATATGCAAAGTTATTCAAAACTTACATGAAAATCTTTATCCATTAGAGGAACAGTATCAAAAAACACCAAGATAATGTTTAGTAGTTAAGAAGAAGATCTTTAGCAATATAGTAACATCGAAGTTTAAGGAGATTCAAGTAGTTTTTGAGAACTTATTAATTATAGGAAAGTATTATGTTTAATAGTCATGACTCCACAATTCCAGTGGGAAACTGCTAAATAAGTATTATAGTTATAGAATATGATTTAGAGATTTAGAGAAAGTAATTCTTAGGCCCAATGGTTCTCAAACAGAAGTAGATTATTGGAATGAGATGTAGGAGAGGGATATTCACAGATAATGGGAGATTAGCGCTTTCAGGCCTACGAAACATGACAAAGTCTAGATGAAAGCCAGGCCTGCGGCCTGAACCCCTATCAGTCCACTCTAATTACAGTCATTCGAACAATTACATACTGGCACACACGGACACACAAGGGCTCGTATCAACTAAAAAAGGTCTAATAACATCATATTTTTAAATTTTATAACCGAAAGTAAAAGAGAGTTGAAAAAAATTAAATAATAATAATAATAATTAATAATAATAATCAATAATATAATAATAATTAATATAATAATAATAATAATATAAATAATAATTAATAATAATAATAGATAATAATTAATAAAAAAATTAGTAATAATATAATAATAATAATAATAATAATAATAATATATAATAATTATATAAATATAATTAATATTAAAAATATAAATAATAAATATAAAAATAATAATAATAAAATAATTAATAATAATTAATAAATAATATATATAAAAAAATAATTAATAAATTATAATAATAATAATAATAATAATAATAATAATAATAATAATAAAAATAATATAATAATTAAAATAATATTAAATAAATTAATAATAAAATAATAATAATAATAATATAATAATAATAATTAAATAATAATAATAATAATTAAATAATATATAATAATAATATAATAATAATAATAATTAAATTACAACAGTAACTACAATAACTAGCCACAACTACTATATTACATATTTCTAAAGAATTAAAAATAAGTAAATAAATTGGCAATAAATATTATGCAAACAACAAACGAAAAATCGATTCAGTAAATGGATCGATATTTATAATATATATATATTAATTATTATATTAATATATATATTATATATATATATATATATATATATATATTTATAATATTATAATTATAATATTAATATATATATATATATATATATATATAATTATAATATATATATTATATATTATATATATATGATATATATATATA
>JABUQX010075065.1:22500-41152 GCA_015478945.1 Trachelipus rathkii | reverse complement strand
TCAATCTATCGGTTTGGTTATTTGAGAAGAGTTCCAGCGATTCGACAATCCTAGTTGGACTCTCATTCGCACCTGTCTCATGGGCATCGAATATATCCCCCTGTATGGTCGAGGGATAAGCGGACACAATCGCGCCACCCCGGTTAAAAGAAGCCAACGCCCAACCGAGACGAGTCACTCGTAGTATGGACTGAGCAAAGCTAATCCTCTCTGCTGTTGCCACTGCCGAATTCCTTTAGGTCTATAGAAAAGAATAAGCTTCTTGATTCACTCCATTGAGATCTGCCTCGCGGGTTCGGACTATGTTGGTGGACACTCTGCTCATGGTCACGTGAGAAGTGGTCGTGCGCCGCATGCACGTCGGGGCCCGTGTCATCCCCGGAAGGCGCGTGTTTTCAGGTAACTCCACACTTGCCTCTTCAATATAAGTGGGAAAAATATGGATGGGCGCTTGCTGGAGGAAGTAGTCCCTGAGGAAGCATCCAGTGACCACCCGTGAAGAGTCCCACAAATTCAGCCTGAGTTCCAGATCCATTCTCGAACGGACGGGATACTTGGTATAGAGAGTAAGCAGCACGGTCCACCGGTGTCAGCTTGGTGTGTAAAGGCCTTGCTCTAAATTAGCCAACCCGCTGATGAACGGGATCCCGCACAGTGGTTCCCGTGTCCCAAACAACCAGACAACAGCTGAGCTGAAGAACTTTACATCTTTTTCAAGATGACGAGGCGCACGGATGGTATGCTGGGAGGCGATAGATCACGCACTGCGGGCCGTTAATGAGGCGGAATCATTCAGTGTGTCAGTCTGCCCGACATCCCATATCAGACAGAAGCTTGTTTATGGCTCTACACTTCGTTCACTGGTCGTGACACTGACGCAGGCAACATGTACATGACTGCATATTACTTCTTCTGGCTCGCGCTCCCTACCAGGATGTGAACTCGCCGCTAGTACTCCAAAGAACACACCCGTGAGTAATTGGGCGCTCAGCACAGGCTCAAGCAATCATAGACAAGCACATTCCGCCGCCGCTTCCCAAAACCCCTATCCTCATGTAGTACCTATACCTTTGTTTTCGGCACCCCGACGATTTGGCCCGCCAGCAATAATAATGTTTTTGCACTCTTACATTCCGAAAAGTCTCTTGCTTCCGTGTACCCGAGTGTGTAGTCCTTATTTGTCCAGGCATGACTCCCCACCGTGTGACGATATAGCATCCCCTCTCGAACGAAACCAAGGTGGTGAGCGACGGGCCCTTTCCTTAGGCACCATTTTCCGCCTTTTATTTGAAGGCTGATAATTTTGATAGGCTCTCAGACAGGGCCACTAAGACTCTAATTCACAAGGCTTGACACATCCGAGTCGGCAACTGGGCCATGACCTAACCTTCTATATCCGCGAGGCTCGCGATCGTCTCAAACCTGTCCTATTTTGAGCGGAACCCCGGACTCGATCCGCGGCGGGTACCCTCGGACTGTTCCCATAAAGGCCCCCCATCGTCCCGATTCTGTGATCGTGGGATGAAATAACAAGAGAGTGGACTGAAGGATTGTCCCCCGCATGGACGAGGCTGTTATCTCTTACTCTTTGGACCTGTGCCAGAAAGTTCCTTCAATAATACACACACGACTCCTGCCTGCTCTCTGTTCATCTGCGCTCAGCACCGACCACGTTTCTTCACCCTCCACCCAGCCGTTCGAAACTCTACGGATGGGTGTCTACCCACCTTCACCACTTCTCCCCCTTTCCGCTCCCAGAGTATCTACTTCCCTTCCTCTTGTTCTTCAGTCGCTGCTTCCTCTGCCAGCGATCTCCTCATTCCACTTATTCGTCCAACCTCCTGTTGCCTTGCCTTCGGGCCACGGGCAGCTCTGCCAGTTGCTCAGCGGGGATTTCTTCACACGAGTTCCTTCTGCCGCATCCCTCGGCGTCGCCCGCTTACTCGTTTCGCTCTTTCTCGCGCTCTCCCCCCACTCCTACGTCTCCCCTATATACAATACTCCCAGGAATCTGCTGACGCATCATTAGTCTGCGTTCGACTCCATTCCGCATTTGGTAGCAAAATTGGCACCACATTCGTCTGTTGGCGTTTTGGAATGAGTTATTTTCGGAGCAGCGAGCGCGAACGAGAAGATGGGCCGGAGGCCCTGTTTGCGCTTCCGCATTGAAGCAAAGCTGCGACCTCAGCACTAGTAGCCGAGGGCGAACACGGTATTATACGAGAGTGGGAGTCACACTCGTAGACCACTAATAGAACCACCCCACACGATAATACACTGCGCGAGAAATAAAAACCAATATGAAAGAGACTATACACGCGATTGAGAAAAACTCCCAACTACAGCCACTGCACAATTATATTCTACCCGCACCTAAGATTATGAAGCATCTCTACCCCAGCAACGCTATCGAGCATTTTTTACTCTCTCCTCTGAAGATATCCGTGACATTCCAACCCCTGAAACCAATAGCGCGTGCGACTATAATGAGTAGTACACCCCGATTATAAAGAGAACATCAACAAAGGACAAAAAAACCAGGCGAAATAATAGACCGGTGAACTAACCACTCAGAACCGCAATATTGAGCGCAATCTACTAATATATCAAAACAAAAATTTAATGGACACACACCAAACCAAGAGGTAAAGAAAGGAATCCAAGCAGAGTAGAATTTTAAAAATAGTATAAGATGAGGCAACTCTGCCGAAGCAAACAGGGCCTGCATTTAGGTCAAATACGAACAAATTAGGCCATATCTCGATTAGCCGTAGCTACATCACTAAAAGCCAAAATGTAGAATGCTTTAGGGCTAGGAAGTCTGGGTTGTGATTACAGGCTGTGGGAACTATCGTCCGGAGCTACGGTATCTGATTGATAGCCCGAATTAATCCAAAGAGGAGAACTAGTGTTTGCCGGCAGGTGGAGGTAAATACTAGTAATGGTATATGGTTTTTAGGGCGCACGAGAGGTGGTGATCACTCAGGCCCAAAGTAATCGTTGCAGTAGGTATTATCTATAAAGAAGCAACCTTAACTATATATCACACCACAAAGTTTTTCACTGCCAAAGCACCACCCGTGTACCTACTCACACAAGGAGAGGAAGCTACGCGAGATAGAGATCGAGAAGTATAATACATACCTTGTATCTAGAACCCTAAGCGCGCGACCATATGGCCAAGCTCCGCAACAATGTAGCAAAGCTTCTGGAGCGCAGTGCCCCAATTAAAGCTTCTTTTGAGAGTATCCAGGAGGAATGCGGCGAGCGCGAGCACAGGGGCATGAGGGGCAGAGGATGCCACAGAATGCTGTAAATAGAGTTACGCCGCGAGTAACATCTGCGTTAAAAGAGCAACGCACTGACAAAAAATTATAAGCAAGCAAATCCATTTACAGTGACATATAGAGAAACTTTTAGATATAAATATGAAAGTGTGAGACACATAAGCGCCCGACAACAAGATGCTGATCGAAGTGACAAGTAAAAAGTAGGAATTTACGGAAAATCCCCTTAGCTCGTGTTAAGCACATAACGTAATCGGAACCTATTTAGTGACACTATAATAATGAAGTAACCCTACCAGGTCAACGTGAGGGACCGATGCCCGATTTACGCAAGCGCGACCATCAGAATCGAAATGCATACCCAAGAACACAAGGCAGTGTTGCGACGAGATGGTAGGCGAGGCCACAGTAGGTGATTTCTAGCTCGAAGTGTTGTCAATGCGTTGTGCTCACACGAACGCCAGAACAAAAAACACCAGGAAACGAGCGCTCCTCTCTCTGCCGGAGATGACAACCAATCACAAAACTCTTCCTATCGTATTTACTCCCAAAGTAAAGCCTTTTTACAGCTATATACAGTGACGCTCTTGAATGTAGGATAGCTGAGTCGTGAGAAGCCGTTGTTTGGGAAATCGAAAGCTAGAGCCCCGGCAATCGAAGCAAGAAGCAAGGTGTATGACTGAGCTGTCGTTAGAAGACAAGAACATCCGTGCATCTCATTTAGTCATATCAAGAAGAAAAAGATAACCAGAATCTTCCTCGTCCCCCCACTACGGGGCTGCGATTCCGAGGATAGTGAGCACGTTGGAGCGCATCCTTAGTCGTCCTGTCCCTACATCGCGGATAGCGTACTTCTCGTGTACTATACTCTCATCACCCCCCTCCATCGTCTCTCGTCTATGCACTCTCGTCTCCTCTCTCTCGTCTCTCTCTCGGTCATCGTTCAATCATCAGCTGGAACGTCTCTCGGTTGGACGCATGGCTCTTCTCTGCCCTCTACTCTCTCTCTCCTCTCTTTCTGAGCCTAGCAAGTCATATCTAGCGTCTTCTCCTCTCTTCTCTCTCTCCTCTTCACTTCTCCTCCTCTTTCCTCTCTCTCTTCTCTCGCTTCTCTCTCTCTCTCTCTCTTTCTCTTCAGGGCAGCTCTCTCTCTCTCTCTAGTCAAAGAAGTACAAACAACATAGGCAATTTAATATAGTATATTAGTGTCTGTGTGAGACTCCATATCAAAGTAATTGATGCTTCGATGCGAATGTTAATCAGGGGAGATCCGTTTTGCCTGCCTGTGTAGCAGTATACATAAAAACAGCGCTATCCTCCCAAAAACAACTAATAAACCATCATTGCGTACTACTACTCTGCATGGGTTCATATTCTGTAGGAACTTCTTCGACTCGTGCGATATGATTCATATGTTAGAATAGTAATAAACTAGATACCCTGTTCTATGCCCTTGTTGTTTTTGTTGTTTTTTAGATATAATTCAGTGGTCCAACCCTAACTTGTGAATAAGCGTAAGAAAATAAACTTGTAAAGAATCAAACCTTCTTCTCAATCAACCTTAAGAAGCGGTCCTTAAAGAAGCTGTCCTAAGCACCCAGCTTCCAGACATATTAATAGTACATCAATTGAGGATATCTATTATAATCCTATATATATATTATATATATAGATTATATCTGTCATCTTATCTATAAGACAATTTCTATTGTAATATAATACTTTATATCATATACTATTTATAACTCTATATTATAAATACTATACTATATAAATACTATATAAATACTGGCTAATATATAAAACCAATTTCTTCCAACTGCTTCATCATCATGCATGTTTGCAACATATTTAATCATTGGCTTATACAAGCTTCCTTTCCTTTAACATCTTTATACCTAATCTATCGTATAAATGCATAAGTCACCATGCAGTTCAACACTTCAAATCTCTCTTATATAACTTATATAATCTTATACTTATCCTTATATTAAACCATAATATACTATATTATATATCTATCACTTATTATATATACTATATATATATATATATTCTACTATATCTTATTATATATATATATATGCTAATAATAATTATACATATCGTGAATAATATATATGGAGAGTAACATAAAATCGATCTTTGATGGTATGTAACTTAGTACAATATTGATGCCATCATTATAGATTCATAGCCAAAAACTTTTGATCCATTGGCATATAAAAATAATATACAGAATATAAGTTTTACTCCCATAACAATATGTATGATTATATACACACATATATAATAATATAGATATATAACTATATATATATACCATATTTGTAATAATATAAGTATATACTCTTGAAATAATAAAAAAAAATATTATATATACTATATATAAGTAACCACGTATATCATCTGTTACTTATTCATAATATGATATCTATGAATATATAAGAGCGTAAGCTCAATATAGTACCACTATATATTATACCATATAGTATTACTATATATTATATATATATTATAGATGACATATTATATATATAGTTATATATATACATCATAGTATAACTTATATACATATCCATGACCTGGAGTGATAGATATTCAACTCGGTAATATTTGAGAGTCAAAACAAAAGCAAATATTAGTAAATTAATATATTATTTGTATACCCTAGTAATGAGCTCGGTGGATAGTGTATACGTTATAGCATAGTTAATAGAGCTAGTATACGAGATTTCATAGTTACTTATTTGACTAGTAATATGTCTTTGAGATATTGAGTATCGAGTAGTAACATACATTATCACTTAAATATAATCAATATAGGAGAAATTATTATAGGTATGTGAGACATTATATAGGCGTGTCAGCAGGAAGTCAATTTGTAGTATTAACGGGGTTTCTTTTGATAGTTCCTAAATTGACTATGTCTATACCCACTCATGATATTAATGACTAAGTATTATGTCAATGTGATAGAAATCGCGAGTTTACGGTTGAATAATTTAAAATGATATTTAAATAAAATGTTTACATCGTACATGTAACATACTTTACAACTTTGATAGGAGTATGATGGTTTTTATCATAGTGTATATACCTAATCGTGAATAATTCTGTGAGTAGTCTTATGTCACTATTTTTGGTAACTGTATGACGCGATATATTACTGTAAAGTTTAGATAGTGTTATATCCTGAAAAGTACATTAATTGAATAGATGCTGTGACTAAATACCTAACTATGAGCTTGGATACTACGTGAGTAATATTCATCACATAAGAGATTGAAAACTTTTATTGCTTTACTTATATATATACTCATAGTTCATGTTATAATATATAAGTACTATATGTATTTAATGAAGGTCTAGTGTTGCCTACATCGTATAGGTATTGAGTAGTTGGGTAAAGATAGTAGTTTTCGTATATAATATAGTAAATTATGCTGAGTTATTGTGTATTATAGCTTTATCCTGATACCTCGGCCAATACTGGTTTATTCGATCAGCTGCTAAAATCGATAGCGTAGATTACTATCACCAGGTTTACCAATGACAATAGTTATGTGAGCGTGGTGGGGATCCACGGAAAACGTTTATTCTATATGTTATACTTACTGAGGCTGTTCGAAGTGATATATAGAGCCCTTTATATTATTAATAATTTTAATATATATTTTGTGCTATTCTCTCCATTTAAAATATACTCATCACCCTTCTTTACAGCAGTTGTTTTGACACCATTAACATCTGAACCAGCTCACTCACCAAAGCGTAGTTTGTGCATATTATAGTTATTCTGTTATTGTGACATTATAATGTCATATTGTAATTTTTATGATTTTTTTTTTTTTTAGGTTTCTTATTCCTCCACTGAGAATTTCTTTTTCGAATAATATTGTTTCGATAATCGAGTATTATGTTTTTATACTATCATTCTCTAACTTTAAGTTATTCTCTTCTCTCTCTTCTTCTCTCTTCTCTCGACTCTCCTCTCTCTCTCTCTCTCATCGTCTCCTCTCTCTCTCTCTCTCTCTCTCTCCTCTGCTCTCTCTCTCAGTCACTCTCTCTTCTCTCTATGATCGTGTCGTCAATTTTGTCTATATCTATTAGCGTAGTTGTGTGTGCATTTTAAAAGAGAGATGTGAAAATGGTTTGAAGACAGAAAAGAACAAGGGAAAAATACGATTACAATTCTGTGAGACAAAAACTTTATATAAACCCAGTTTATACACTAGAGGCACATATAAAGGGTATTCGTCGAATTAAAATGACTCTGGAGTATTGTTTGAGTTGAGCTCTGCTGTACTTTAAAGTTGTATATAGTGTAGGATACTATATAAATTAAGGTACTGAATGAGTCTATATGCATAAGTGATAAAGTTAAGGTGGTATATAATATATGGAGTGATTGAGGTATAATTTGATGATATATATATATACTATAGTAGTAGGGCTACCATAATTCGGTAAATTAAGTTTAATTATTTTTTTAAATAAATATAATGGTATCAGAGTGTTCAATGGTGCGGACGCCGTTTTGTAATATGACTAGAATGAGGAGAGCAGTTGTTTTGTATAAGACTGGCCCAAAACGGCTTTTGGTGATAAGTGAATTGTGAGAACCATATTATATTTTTTTTCTATAGAATATATATACATAATTAGTAATGTGTTATATGAATATCAGAATTATATAGAGGGATTATTTCATTAAAAATAATAAAGTATGGTATTGTTGTAGGTCGGAACAGTGATATATTAGTGATTGATAATATCCACGAGAAAAGCTTATACTTATTATATATATATTATATATTTGTTATATTAGTCCTTATATGCTGTGAGACTATATATATAGTAATCTGGTGGTGATAAGGTTGATATTATGGTTATACTAAGTCCATAATTAATATATAATATGTTTCTTGTGTTGTAATATAGAGATAGGTTAGTGAAGAGGTCCTAGTAGGTCTATAGTAAACGGTGCTTAGCTTTTTATTATAAATCCACGTGCATTGTGATTAACGGAAGGAAGATATTAGGTAATGTCAATATCAAGTCAAATCATTTACTAATTTAGCTTATTAATTTTACTCATAATCATAAATTTTTCCAATGCATTACGGTGAAAGCAAAGCACATTAATAGAATAATATTATTTGATGAGTGAGTTACCGATATAGAGTGGAGGAGTAGCTAATATTTGAGTGATAGCGTTCCTTGTGTTCGCTCGAATTCAGAGAAGTTCACTGATCTTAAGGAGAATTTCCATCCTTATTGCTTTTACGTATTCTAAAGATTAGCTATACTATTGTTTATTATGGTAGATATAGTGGCTATATAGGTTGTCCGTAATAAAACTTTTAACTGAGTAACGAGCTCTGTCCAATCGTTTGGATATATAACAGACATATGATGAGAGCGAAATAGTCACACCTAACAAACAACTGGGGTGTTATATTTAGTTATTGTTTTTAGCTTGACATTGTATGATTATGTGATTAATTAAGTAAGAAATGATGTAATATACTCTCTATGCGTAGCTACTGGCGAACAAAAAAATCTACATCTCGCGGACAACGAATTTGCCCAATTGAATTTTAATTCTGTGCGATAAATTATGTAAATTAGTAACATTTTGATTGAAATAATATTCTAATTTTTTTTCTTTATAAATATAAGGAAATATTCTATCAGAAACAATTTTCTTTATTATTCTATCATATAAATAAAGAAAAAGAAACAGTGGTGAAATGTCAATAATGTATTACAACAGATAATTGTGTGAATACAATTTAAAATTTTATGTTGTAATACTTTGTTTATTATAAAATCACGAATATTGAGATTGTTGAACAGAATTTTCTTCAATCTGAGCATTCGATGACAGTTATATATATATATATATATATATATATATATATAATATATATATATATATAATATAAGATAGTATAGATACCTCATATATATTATTATATATGCATATATGATTATACATATATATACTATATATTATATATATACTATATATATATATATATATATAATATTATATATATATATATATAATATATAATATTTTATATGTACTATATATAAATATTATATATATAATATTATATATTATATACTATATATATATATATATAATATATATATATTATATATTAATATATATTTATATAATATATATATAGTACTATTATGTTTTATTATTATAATGGTTATTTCATATATAAATTAATGATTAGGAATAGATAGACATAACGATAGAGAAGTATATGATAGCAGTGTGAGATAGATAAGATAATGGATAGATAAGATGAGGAGAACCTAATATTATGTCAGATAGACTATCAAATTTTGTGTCCACTCTAACTTGCTAATGTTTCACCTTCTCTCACACACTCTGTTACCTTTCTTCCGGTTTCTTTTATCTCCTTTATCTTCTTTATCTTCTTAACTTCTTTATCTACCTTTTATAATTCTCATCAACATCTATCCTTTCTTTTACATTTATTTTCCCCATATACTTAAGTTTTGCAATATCTAAATTACCACTCTTTTATTTCATATACTAATTTGCATTAATTTGAAAAAAACATTTTAAATTTTATATGATTATTGCTCTCCTAATGTTAGAACGTATGATTTTGCTCTTGTGTATTCAATTGATGTATCCTTCCTGATGTACATTATTTCTACCGATTTTATGTATATTAATATATATATATATATATATATATATATTATATATATTATATATAATATATTATATATACATATATATATAAAATATATATTATATATATATATTTATATATATTATATATATAATATATATATATATATATATTAGTATAATAGATAGAAGATAGATAGATAGTTATTTAAATCTTAGAATAACTTTAGAATAATCTAGATAGATAGATAGATAGATAGATTATGAATAGTAATAGATAGATAAATAGATAGATAGAATAGATAGATAGAATAACATATTATCCCCGAAGAAGTATTTGATAGATAGATAGATAGATAGATAGATAGATCAGATAGATAGATAGATACCACACGATAGATAGATAGATGAGATAGATAGATTAGATAGCAGGGTGAGATAGATAAGAAGGATATGACTAAGATAGATAGATAATAGGGTATATTAGGATAGTAGATAGCAGATAGATAGGAGTAGGTATAGAATTACACGACTAGATTAGATAGATAGATAGATTAGATAGATAGATAGATAGATAGATAGATAGAATAGATAGATAGATAGAAGATAGGTAGATGTCTTAAACAAATGTAGTCAGATTGTTGAGAATGTAAATTGCGTTATATCGTTCATGTGTATGAAAGTCTCGGATTTTTTGGACCTAAGTGTTAGTGACAGTCCACGTTGCGAGTGTAAAAATGTAGAGAAGGAAAAGAAGTAGCTAAAAGGCATTAGATAAAAGAGCATGAACTATTAGCCTGTGGTCAAAAACTTGTACAAAGATATTACTCCTTAAGTAAGAGGAAGAAGGTCTTAAAGGGTGTTTAAATACTATCTCAGATAAGAGCGATTCAAGGAAAGCTCTTTATTTTGGTCCTAAAAATCTTTCTAAATGACTCATTAATCTGGGTGTTAAATTTTTATGGATCCAAGAGCGCGTGCGTGTACAAGACAAAATTGCAAGAGATATTTTCGAAGAATACTTTCACACGTGTACAAGAAGTTCTTTGACTTACAAATGCACACTTCAAGTTGTATCTACATAGACACTTATATTCAAACTTTAACAGTTTTTGCCGGTCTTATAATAATAATAATAAATATAATTAATTAATAATATTAATATAATAAAAATAATAATTAAGATAATAAAAATAATAATTAATAATAAATAATTAAATAATAAAATCATAAATTGGATATTAAAATAATAATAATTAAATAAATTAATTAATAATATTAATAATATAAATATAATAGTAATATAATAATAATAATATAAGTAATAATATAAATAAATAATTATTAATAATAATTATAATAAATAATATTAATAATAAATATTATAATAATAAAATAATATTAAAATTAATAATAATAATTAAATAATGCTACATACTATAAAAATTAATAACTTAAAAATAGAAAATAAATAATTAATATTAAAAAATATATAAATCACTTAAATTAAATTATTAACAATTATATAATAATAATATCAATAAATTTAATAATAATAATAATGAATATTAATAATTAATAATTAATAATAATAATAATAATCAATATTTCAAATCAAATATTATTTTATTCTCTCTAAATAAAGGTTACTAATGGTTTATATTGTTTTACATTATTTATATAATTATAACACTAAAAGAAAAAATCTTATAATAGATGAGAAAAGGGCTACTAGGGAGACGTTTTCGTCCATTTGAGCCCGTAGTATAATGGAATAATACTAATAATAATAAAATATTTTGTATTATTTATTATATAAGGAAATTTATTATAATACTTATATATATATTCAAAATTATATAATCTATATTAATTTAATATAAAATATTATATATAATGATATAATGACTATAATATATTGAACAAATATAATAGAATAAGTAATAATTACATCACATACTTAAAGTAATAAAATGACAAAATAAATTAAGTAAATAATAATAATAAATAATAAAGGTTTATATTAAATATAATTTTAATTATATTATAAATAAATATCAATAAGTTATAATGATAATAATATTTAGAAATAATAGTATTTACAAGTTATTTTAAATCATAACTAATATAATTAATATATTGAATTCAATTAATAATAATAATTGATAATAATCTTATATAATATAGGATAATCAAAGATAATAATGAATAATTAATAGATAAGAATTTAATAAACTAATTATATATCAATAATAATACAGAGTATATATGATGGTATAAAATAATAATAGATTAAAATAAAATAAATGAAAAATAATAGCTATATATATAATTTAGATTAATAATAATAAGAATAATGAGAATTATTAAATAAATAATAGAGTAATAATAACTAATAACTATATTTATATAAATCATAAATAAGTAATTATAAATAAATAATTAATATTTTTATATATTTATAAATCAATTATAATGAGATAATAATAATAGATAATAATTAATAATTAATACAATTATTAATAAGTATATAATAATTAATAATTAATAATATAATGAATATATATAAATTATTGCAATAATAGAATTAATAATTAATAAATTAATATATATATGTAAAGTTGAAGATAATAATAATAATAATAATAATAATTAATAAATAGAAGTGAAAAGTAAATAATAATAATTAAATAATAAATAATAATAATAATAATAATATAATCAATCAATCAATCAAAATAATAATAATAGTAATAGTAAGAATAATAGTACAAACAATGAGAGCTAGTATATGATGATAATGTATTGACTAGTACTTAAATGCTAATATATGACTAGATAATGTAATACAGTAATAAAATACCAGTAAAAATAGTAACAAACAAACCAAAATGTACCCTTCAGTAATTGAGTATAATATATGATTCTAAAAATTAAATACTAAACATAAATAATAATTATATTAAATAATAATATATATATAATATATAATAATAATAAATACTCATGAATAAAGTAGAAATAGCCTTAATTAAGAATATAATAGATTGGATAATACCAATAGTAATACATAGATAATAATAATTACATAAACAAAGCGGCATAAAATAATAAAAAACTAATACAAATAAATAATAATAAAATAATATATAATATAACATAATAAAGAATGAAATTACATTAAATAATAATAAAATACATTAATACATATTTGAGATAATATAAATAATAATAATAATAAATAATAATAAATTATCAAGTGAATTTAAAAATAAATAATACATAGATATAATAATAATCTAAATATAATAATAATAAAATAAAAATGGATAAAATACATCAAAAATGTAATAACAATAAATAAATAGATTAATTAAATATAATAAATTATATTTGAAATATTAATTCAATATTAAAAGAATTGTTTTTAATCCTTATATAAGAAATCAATAATTTTGTTTCATGATTATAAATATAATTAATAATTAACATCTAAATACTATTGCGTTATTGTTTTATTATATTATGATAATAAAGTAAGTAATAACTATGTAGATAATAATAAATAATAATAATAATAATAATCAATAAATAATAATAATATAATAATAATACATCAATAATAATAATATATATATATATAAACTTATATAGAAAATCTATAAAACATAATAGATTTTCATAAATAATATAAAATAATAATATTAAATTAGCTGAAAAGATAACAATTAGATCAAATAAAATTATATAATAATAATACTCAATATAAATAATAGTCTAAATATCTAGAGATATATCATAACACGATATATCGCTGGACCAGCAATTGAACTGTCTGATAATTTAAAGAGAAAGAAACACTGCATGCTAGAGCGAAGAACAATTGAGATTATTTAATAATAGCGTTATAGGAATCAATTACCCCCTCATGTCGAGTAAGTATATAGGACTTAAAGCTGCTGGTAGAATGCCACTCATTAGTATTTACTATTCTAGATAAATAACTATATATTATGCAATAATCTTCAGTGGCGTACACAGGGGTAGGAGGTTGAGGGGGGTTAATGCCCCTCTCCCTGCGGAGAGAAAAGTTCATGTGCTCCTTATATCGAGTGATTATAGCCATATACAATGCTAGAGTTCTGAATAAGTAATTAATAATATATCTATAGTTATATAACGTATATAATTATATATTATATTATCTATATATATATTTTTCAACTATATACTATATACTACTATATTTTCTTTTAAGCTGTATGAGATGTTTACTAATATCTAATACGCTATTCGTAGTAGTAATTTTTTAATAGTATACTAATATATTATATTATATATATATTATTAGGGTATATATATTATATTTCTTTCCTAAAGATTAAATTTATCGCACAAAACACGGTTGTACTTATGTTATATTCCATAAATGTTGAAGCATGGAAATAATATTGATATAAATAGATCATAAAAGTTAAACAAAAAAGTATGCATGTCATTTAAATATTTTTATACTTAATTATACTCATTATTATAATGAGTATATAATACGTTTATGGTCTTAAATACCCAACCTCTATATATTATAATATAATAATATTATATATATATATACTAGTATAGGGTATTATATAAGCTGCTAGTATGGGACCTATGGGAAAATGGGGAGCCAACAACTATATTAAATACGCTATTCACACACAAAAACATACTAAATTAAGCACTAATACAGTAGTATGAAAAGAGGAAACATTATTTGTAAATATACGAACCTTGTAAAATATAAGTGTAGCGTATATAGTTATATATATATAATATATACTATATTATATATATATTATTCTATATTATAGTATATACATTATACTATATATAATAGCTACCTATATATATATATGATATATATATATAGCTGTAATATATATATATACTATATATATATACTTAATATGTATTCAAATTTCATATAATAATATATAAAATAATCAATATAATAATTGATATAGCATATATCATCTAGCAATAAAATCCAATCTATTTTAGCTAGAGATAGCTATTGTTTAAAAGTTATAGGTTGGCTTTGTTTGTAATCTTCTATCACTCTTAACTTGGAAAACAACATTTGTGAGAAAAGCAAAAATCAATAACTGGAATTTGTGATTTTTACTTGCAGAGAGATTTATAATCTGAAAGGATTATAGGTTGTTAGGGCCAATAAGAGAGTGATTGTGCACAAGTTTGGGTCCCTTATTTAAAGAAAGACTTAGACATGCTGAGATAGGAGTGCAAACGTGACAGCAACAAGGATCACTGAAGTTCTCTTCAATATATACAATTAAATAGAATGTTAATGACTTCCAAAGTAGGAATGTTTCTGTAGAGAAGTGGCGATTTCAGAAGGCGACCATAAACTACAGACGTCTACAAAGAATTAAGCACACTCTACTTCGATAAGTACCCGCGAGGTGACCCTAATCATAATGTCTTGCAATAGGGTAGAGCGACGGCAACTGGAGGAGACCATAGGGGTATTATAGCGACCATTAAAGAATACATTAACGATAAGACAAGATGTCATTCTTGATATATAGTAACACGGCATATATCCTGAGTTATTTCAGCAATAGGCGTGTTAATGTTGTTAATAGCAAGGTTTCGACAGAAGGTTTTGAGGGTGAACATCCTGATTGCAATTTTATAGAAAGAGTATTTTGAGTCGCACTACCTATGGATGGAGTGCAAGCTTTTATCCAAGGTTATAGCCGGGCATCATATTTAGACGGAGTACAAAACTTGGCTGGGCTTTATACCACTAGTTAATCAATGTCATAACTGAGACGACACGATGTTGGACCCAGAACTTATGTTATTTATATGCATTGTTGGCGCAGAGACTCGGTCGTACGTGATCCGCTTATATCGATATTTTTTTCGACTAAGCCAAAATTGGTGGATTTTAGTTACAGGAATTTGACAAGCCCTAGGTGCTTTGTGGATTATGCATGAGAGCATAGTTTTGTATGGTTGACCTGGGACAGTCTCGATAGGTCCATGTGACTTCTTACTGTCTCTACATTTCTAATGTTCTAATGTTCTGATGTACCCTATTCGTACTACAAAAAAAAATTACCTGGACAGAATTAACAGAATTACCAAATTTTTTATCTTGCGATAAATTATTGTTAATTAGAAATTTTTTATTGATATAATATCTAAATTTATTTTTTTCTTTATAAATTTGATAAGGATAATCTATCAGAAATATTTTTCTTTATTAATTCTATCATTTAAATAGAGAAAAGAAATAGTGGTGAAGTGTCACTAATGTATTACAACAGATAATTGTGTGCATACGATTTAAAAATTTATGTTGTCCTACTTTGTTTATTATACAGCCACGAATATTGAGATTGTCGAACAGAATTTTCTTCAATCTGTGCATTTGATTACAGAGTGTGACATCATGATACACATTGAGACATCATTGAGACATCGAGATACGAAAAAGAAACTTGGTGAATGAATAGATAAATATTTTTAAATTGGCAACGTTACATAAAGGTAAGAAAAAGAACAGGACTTATGTTGTTGTAAAGGACCTAAAATTCAATAATTTTATAGATTTAAAAAAAATCACAACATCTGTTAAGAAACAGAACACTTGATACTGAGGAAAGATGGGTTAACTAAAAACTATATTTAACTATATTTCCGAATTAAAAAAGCTAAACGACTTGAAATAAAATACCGACGATACCGATATGAAACAAATACCGATACCGATATCAAATAAAATACCGATACAGATATGAAATAAAATACCGATAGCGATATTAAATAAAATACAGATACCAAAATCAGATCTTGTAAATCACCCACGCTTAATAAAGCACACACAGCAATGTTACCAATATCTGAGCAAAAAAAAAAGGCAGAGATTGATTAAGGTTAGGTTAGGTTAGGTTAGGTTAGGTTAGGTTGGATTCTTTAGAGAAACTCTAAATAACCAGATTTTTTTCCTCTCGAGCCATTTGGGTATAGGTCCCTGTGGAATTTCATGGCTGGCATCATCTTTGTGAACATTTAAGTCAATCCGAAAAAAAAATTTAAAATCTTGTGTTAACAGTGATAGCGAAAACGATAGGATTGAACCTAGTGCCTAGTATTAAATAAGAACGGATTTGCAAGAGCAGAATTTTTATTAAAAATAAACAGTTTTGGTGCTGTAGAATGAAATTTTTCAGTGTTTCATTTCGGGCTAAAAATCTTATCGCGGCAAAAATTATAAAGTTCATCAAATTTCGATATTTCTGAAATGGCCAAGATTTATTTTTTGCAATACAGGAGCAACAACTAAAGTCTAACTATGCTGATCCCCACCCCCTCCAAAAACTGGAGTCCCAAAGCATCATGATGTGGATTTTAATAAACATCGATTCCTCAATGGGATTTCCCAGCAGGTTACTTGAAAACTTCTCTGTGATTCCTTTTCTTATTAATGAAGCGTAATAGTTCAGTTGGTAAAGTGCATTGTCTAGCTGAGTCGCCGCTCTCTTTTGAATTCGAACAGACTTGCAGACGTGGGTAAAAATTTTCTTCATCATAGTTGATAGTTGATGCTCATGTATACCAAGGATGTGTCGTGTACTTGGTATTCATAGTGTTATTTTAATTTTATGAGTTTAAAATTTTAGTTGTTTACTCGTTTTGATATAAATGTTCATAGTGTTTTTGTCTCTTTAGTGTTTATTTAGTGTTTGATTACTTTCAAAGTGTTTTAAATATTTACTTCCTATAATAATAATAATAATAATAATAATTAATAATAATAATAATAATAATAATAATAATAATAATAATAATAATAATAATAATAATAATAATAATAATAATAATAATAATAATAATAATAATAATAATAATAATAATAATAATAATAATAATAATAATAATAATAATAATAATAATAATTAATTCTCATTTCTTGGATCATTTGGAATCTCATTCCCATCTTTCAGATCAATATTATGGCTTTCTACGCCTGAAGTCTACTGGTGACTGACTTTCCTACCTCACTGATTTATGGTCTTCTCTCCTTAGGAACTATGTAGAGTCGTTTGGTGGCGCTTGACATATCGAAAGGTTTTGACTATCTAACCTCCCTTCCTTTGGGTTTCCACCTTCTCTTTAGTAATTCTTGTCTAGTTTCTCTCAGATCGCTCCATATAAACTCTTGTTGATGGAGCGATTTCTTTTTTTTCATTCCCTGTTAATTATGATGTTTCTCAAGGTTCTATTTCATCTCTGCCTTTATTCTAACTTTTCATCAACGACTTTCTCAGTTTATTCATTCTTGATGACTGAACACTTTATTATTTCACTCATTTCAAATCAGCTCGTCTTTTGCATCTGAAGTTACTTCAATTCCATTTTCCGATTCTATTCTTGTCGATCTGGATGGGATTTCCCTGTGGAAACTCAACTTGGGAAAATTCAATTCTTTAAAAAGTTAAACTTTCATATCTACTCTCTCAAAAACACTTCCCATTTTCTTATCTCATTCGATGGCTCTAGCGTCTCACTTGTCAGCAACACTTGAACATTTTTTGGCTGATCATGAACAACAACAAATTGTCCTAAAAACCTCATTTCACAACTATGGCTAAAAGAGTGGCCT
>JABUQX010075065.1:5000-7500 GCA_015478945.1 Trachelipus rathkii | reverse complement strand
GTGGTGGTAGTGGGGATAAGTTCCCCTCGAGCACCTGGACACTACTGGTACCTTAGAAAAGGACAAAGCACCAACATCACGCCGCAAAGATAGAGATCAATGAACTGGAAAGTGCGAACAATTTATAAACCTTTGAGCCTTTTGACTCGCGACGCTATCTAAAAGGCCGGAGTGAAAACCAGAGCCCCCCCAGATATGAAAGCAGTACTCCAATATATACATATATATCTATATTATATATATATATATATATATATATAGTATATATATATATATATATATATATATATATATATATATATATAATATATATATATATATATATATATATATATATATATATATATGTATATAAAGGGTGTCCCAGAATGACACAGTGCCATTTCATATACGGGTACATTCGTGGAAAATGGGAGCACAATACTTTATACATGTATGCTCGGTAACGCTTCGTTACGGAGTTATTAGCGATGAAGCCAACCTAAGAGGGTGGGAATACGGTATACGACACAGGTTTCCCCATATTCAACACGAGTAGTAATAAGTTCGACTAGCCGAGTTGCAAATGTTGCAAATGTTGCAAAGCAACATTTGCAACATTGCACGATTGCCAGCGCGCGTAGCGCGCGTAGCGCGCGTAGCGCGCGTACATATGATTGTATTTTTATGTATGTAATTTTATGTACGTATATGAGTGTATATATTATTATTATTTACCCTCCCCCCCCTTTTTACCCTACCCCCTTTTGTATTTACGTATGTGTGCGCACAGTCGAGTGTATGTTGATGACGCAGTCATCAACATTACACGAGATGTGATTTACACACATACACATTCACTCACACACGTTACCCCTTCCCCCCTTTTTTTCTCTCTACCCCCCTCCATCTCTTTACCCCCACCCGCTATTTCTTTTCTCTTAGCTGTTGCCATGCCATCAATGCTTTACCCTACCCCACCCTTTGTCTGTTGGCATGACTACATCATTCATCTACTCTCATCTCGCCCACGCCACTTACTGCGTTTCCGCGCGCGCCCGTTTTTCGCCCCGCAGCCGCCTTTGCACCGACCCGCTTTCCTGCCACCGCCACCGCCGGGATCCGCCACCGGTTTCGCGCCTTGGTATACTCGTTTCGTCTTTCGTTCGCATCGTCATTGAGGAGAGAGGGTTTTTTTCTCCCCCTTACTCCCCCACTCTCTTAGTTCCCCCCCTTGTGAAATATAAAATTGGACGGGATGGAACTCGAATCCCGTCCTCACGGTCGCTCCAGCACGGTGATCGGCAGGTAAGTCGAGGACTTAACTGACCGTGCTGAGCGGCCTTTCAGACCTTATCTGAATTCATGTTTTTATACAAATTTGAGTTCAAAGTGTGTATTAAAAATACGAAATAAATGAATAAATTTTCATTCCCATGCATGCTTTGTGAGCTTCATGGTTGAATTAGGCTAATGAGGTTTGCGGTCAAAAGGGCTTAAATCGGAGAAAAGGTAATCCCTTTTAGTTCACGGTCAATTACCTTTCGTCGGATATTCTGGTCGATAAGATTTCGCCCAAGGCTATAAAAGAAAGATGTAGTTTTCTTGACAAATTAAACTTTAGTATTATTATTATTATTATTATTATTTATATATATATATATATATATATATATATATATATATATATATAATATATATATATCATATATATATATATATATATATATATATATATATATATATATATATTATATATATACAAATGTGTGATATTTACTTGCCCTGTATTCTCTCTCACTCACTCTCTTATATATAATATATAATATATATATACATACATATATATATATATATTAATATACTATATATATATATATAAAGTATATATAAATTATATATTATATATATATATATTACTGCCCTGACTATTATATATAGTATATATATATATATATATATATATATATATATATATATTATTATATATATATTTATAATAAATCCTTTCTGTAAACATGTTTATATTATCTATTATATATATATATAATTAATATATAATATAAATAACATTGCACCATCATAAGATTAAATTAAATATATCTAGATATATAGATTATAATATATAAATATCCTAATGATATTTATATATATCAATTATATATATATATATATTATATATTACTGCCTTTTCTTATTATTATATATATATATATATATATATATATATATATATATATATACTATATATATATATATAATATATAATTATATATATATATATATATATTATATATATATATATAACATGTTCAATCACTGCAAATTTACCTCACCCGTCTTTGTTATTATTATTATTATTATTATTATTATTATTATTATTATTATTATTATTATTATTATTATTATTATTATTATTATTATTATTATTATTATTATTATTATTATTATTATTCTTGTTTTTATTTTTTTATTATTATTTTATTATATTATTATTATTTATTATTTTTCGTGTTCTATT
>JABUQX010075063.1:0-10399 GCA_015478945.1 Trachelipus rathkii | reverse complement strand
GTTATTGCTGATTATTATTATTATTATTATTATTATAATATTATTATTATTATTGGGTTATTATTAATATTATTATTATTATTATTATTATTATTATTATTATTATTATTATTATTATTATTATTATTATTATTATTATTATTATTATTATTATTATTATTATTATTATTATTATTATTATTATTATTATTATTATTATTATTATCATTATTATTATGATTATTATTATTTATTATTATTATTATTATTATTATTATTATTATTATTATTATTGTTATTATTATTGTTATTATTATTATTATAGTTATTATTAAAATTATTATATTATTATTATAAATATTGATAGTATTAGTATTATTATTATAGTATTAGTATTATGGGTATTATAATATAGTTAGCTACTTTTACAATAATTATTATTAAGGAAAAAGACGACCTTAGGATTAAGGTTGTATTGCATTATATAAACTACTATAGATAATGATCTTCCTTTTTGAATATTAAACTCATTAAGAAACTTAAATTTTCTTACAAAGCATAAAACTCAATGGACTCAAAAGATGAAAACGTCCACTCAGAAGCCCATTTCATTTCAATGTGTTTATGTTATAAATTGTTATTTTAATGATGTGGAACATATACCATTTTTGGCAGAATAAATGATTTTTAATTCACTTCAATAATAATACATTGGATATAATAATAATAATAAATAATAATAATAATAATAATAATAATAATAATAATAATAATAATAATAATAATAATAATAATAATAATAATAATAATAATAATAATAATAATAATAATAATAATAATAATAATAATAATAATAATAATAATAATAAAACAATAATAATACACACACACACACACACATACACACACACATATCTCCGTTTAGATTCAATTTTTAAATATATATATACATATTATTGCTATATATATATATGATATATAGTTATTATGATATTATTAAGTTATATATATATATATATATATTTGTATATATATATAGTATTATATATATATATATATTATTATTATATATATATAGTATATATATATAGTAGTTATATTATTGTTATATATATATATATATATTATATATATTACAGTATATATATATATATGAGTTGTGCTAGAGTTGGTTGTTATTACTGTTGGCTGGCTATACAGCATATATTATATATATTGTTGTTGGCTATTATTGTTGTTGCTATATGTATATGTTGTTAAAGAGCATATATATATATATAGTTAAGAATAGTACATATATATATATATATATATATATATATATATATATATATATTTATATATGCTATTTTACGTTATGGTATATATATATATATATATATTATATATACTCTAATATATATAATTACTTTCAATTTTTAAACGGAAGGAAATGTTGAAGGTAAATTTATTTAACATTTATGTACCAATTTATTTATCTTTTAAAGAGTGGCTTAAAGCCCTTAAATATATTTCTTTAATGCCTGTCTTTCTGCATATCTGTAACCCCTTATAATTATAATATATACTTTATTATTGTTTCTAGGGCATTCTTCTAAACGAACATTGCATATTCTAATGCAGGATGCAATGATCCTCTCGAGATCTCGAAACTTTGAACTGTGTCTCTCTCTCTCTCTCTCTCTCTCTCTCTCTCTCTCTCTCTCTCTCTCTCTCTCTCTCTCTCTCTCTCTCTCTCTCTCTCTCAGTATTCATATGTAAATAAATACCAAGAATTACTCGTTATTCTATTTGAAATTTCGTAACAAACATCATATTAGATCATTATATAAATTATCAAGTTAATATCAAAATTTATATATATATAGGTTATTATATGCTACAGCATATACATATATATAGTTATAGTTATATATATGTTATATATTATATAACATATAAATACATATATAGATCTATTAGTATAATATATACAAGTTATATATATTTCTTTATATTGTTATTATTATTGGTTGTTATTATTATTATTTTAAGAATAAGTATAAGTATTGTTATATCTGATTACATAAAACTCATGCTCTAATCGCCTGCATACCTGTATTTGGTGTATATATTATATTATTATATATATTATATATTACATATATGCATATCAGCGGCGTTTTTCTCCATGAATGCGCAAAGCAGCAATGAATGCGCACGCACGTTGGGCGTACCACAGCACGTACACTTGGTGGAGGAAACAATATGTATCATTAAATAATATATATATTTTATACATACATTTTCATACATACTGTCTGAATTCTAGGACTTCAAAAAAAATCCGCTTCTAAAAAGAAAAATAACCCTATTCCATTAGTCATGGCCAAAAATGCAATGTGTAATGAGAATGACAAATGTTTATCGATTAAACAATTTTTCACACAGGCCTTACCGACTAAATACGGCTAATTTACTTATTTTTTTATCATTATGCCTTTAAACCAGAGTTATTTTTCTGCTTTTAGCAAGGGAGAAAAATTAATGTATTTAGATCTTAAATCATAAGTGAATAAGGTTTAAATTTAGTGGCTTTTTTTCACATAACGCCTTTATTCATCATTACGCATTTCAGTTTTATATATATATATATATATATATATATATATTAAGAGAACATCACTATACAAACATGTTCACTGCTTAGTTATATAGTATAGTATATATATATAGTATATATATATAGAGGATATATGATAGATAGGTATATATATATATATATATATATATATATATATATATATATATATATATATATATATATATATATATATATATATATATATTTCAAGCTTTTATGCAGATGACTGGAGAATCTGTATGACTTCACACACAATGTAATATAGCAGCAGCAAAGTATAGTATATATATATATATATATATATATAGCAGTTATATAAGAAAGCAGCATATACATATATATATATATATATAAATAGCAGTGGTGTGCGTGTGTGTTTCAAAAAAGAGAGCATCGATGACCGTAAAGCATTAATCTAGAAAATTCAAAAAATTTACAATTATTTTAAAAGTTATGCGTAACTTACCTTACAATTTTTATTTAAAGAGAAAGTCCGCTCTTCTATCCTTTGATTGAGCAAATTTATCAATCACCTTATTATTAAAATCTTGTATGCCTATAATAAAGTCTTTCTCGATCAAAAGCATTGCTAAGGCGGAAAGTCTTTTCTTGCTCCATGGTGTTTCTAAGAAAGGTTTTAATCCTTTTTAAATAAGAAAACAGCGCCTCTGATTCCGAACACCATTTTTCGAAATTGTTTAAGTATTAAAACTTTTTAATAGTTTCACACTTTACTAAAAGTGGCTTCCGCGATTTTCTGTAATGAAATCAAATAAAGCTATATGGCTCCAGACATAAAACGAAATTCTTCTAGGCCATATAAATTATAGATAGTTGTTTTAAGTTTTTATGTCAATGAAAGTGTACATTTTACAGTTTTCATTTACATTTTTCTCAGGAAAGATTGAATCATACTGAGGAAACATTTCCGGCAGAAATAACGTGTCACAATAATTAAATGTCCTGAGAATGTAAATCTATCTTTTATCTGACAAATAATTGAGAGAGGATTGATGGAGGGATTTGGCAGGGTGTGTGTAAAAGAAGGAGATAAGAGTAAGGTTATGGCTGCGAGTGAAGACAGTTGGTGCGAGGTTATGTTAGATGGTGAGTAACTGGACTAGTGTCTGAGTTTAAATATTTAAGATATATGTTGGATGAAAAGGGAACGGATGATGGAGAGTGTAGTAAGAAAATTGTGAATGGTAGGAAGGTAGCTCTTGCTATTAAATCCTTGGTGGATGTAAATGGACTAAGTGTTGAGTGCGCTAGGGTCTTACATGAGGGTATGTTGTTACCTGTGTTATGTACAGTAGTGAAACTATGGGAAGAATAAGAGGTATAGATCCAACGCGCGCTGTCTATCACGGCATACTATATGATGATATTATATATATAATATCATGAGGTGACTCCTACACTCGTGCCACTCGTGCTTACTAGGCTACGTACACATGATGGCGTTGCAACGCGCGCTAAGCAACGCGCGTTCCAACGCGCGCTGTCTATCACGGCATACTATATGATAACTACAGACGGCGTACACATGCAGCGCGAGCTCTGTCTTCAACGCGCGCTGCAGCGCGCGTCTCGAAGGTTCCTCGTGAAGCGCGCGCTAGCAGGGCGCCTCAAGTTCTTTTATTTGGAATGTCATCATATAGTATGCCGTGATAGACAGTGTTGCTTAGCGAGCGTTGCAACGCCATCATGTGTACGTAGCCTTAAAGTACAATGTGTTCGGATGGACAATCTTGGGGTGTTAGGTGTGAGACGAATTGATAAATATAATGATTGTATTAGGGGTTGTGTGGTGTGAAGAAAGGAGTAAATGAGAGAATAAACGAGAGTACATTGAGATAGTTTGGTCACGTGGATAGAACGGATAATAGTCGGTTGGTTAAGCGGATATATAGTGATGAGTGTGCTGGGAATCGACCGGCTGGGAGACCGGAAGAAAAGTGGATTGAGTCAGTAAAGGAATGCCTTTAGGGAGAGGAATGTGAGTTTAAGCAGAGGCGAGAAGAAAGATGCATTAATAGGAGTGAATGGCGGGGTTTTGTAAGGGGGTTTGGTTGTGGCCCATCCACAGGGATGAACTCACATTGACGAGATGCCACAGTGAGGGTCCGTCGCATCCCTTGAAGCCCCAGAGTGCATTTTTTTCTTACTGCGAAGTGTTCCTCACTTAAGCAGGTATATAAAGGAGTGAGTGTGCGCGACCGGTTTTCTTTTCTCGACTTACGCTCATATTCTTCTATTATATTTCTGTTCCGGTAAATAACACCTTGCAACCCAATCTTAGTATCGCGGTATACGGTAATAATAATAATAATAATAATAATAATAATAATAATAATAATGATTATGTATATATATATATATATGAAAGTATATATATATGTTGTTATATATGTTATTACATATATATTATTATTGTTGTTGTTATATACATATATTATTATTATTATTACATATTATATAAATAACAATAATAATGATTATGTATATTATTATATTATATGCGCGATATATTATATAGCTAGCACATATAAGGATATGATAAAAAGGTTATGTTGCTGGTTATTGAAGAAAGAGCATACAGCAGCGCATATACATATATATTATTAGTATTACTTCTTTATTATATGTGATTATTATATTGCATACAGGTATATATTGGCTATTATTATTATTATGTAATATATATATATATATATATATATATATATATATATATATATATTATATATATATTATTAATTTGTTATATATATATATTTTACTAGTAATTAATTACTTAGTAACTAGTAACTACTAATCAGTAAATTAGTAATTATAATAATTATTACTTAATTACTTAGTAACATAATAATAATAATAATACCTAATTAATAAATACATATATATACATATATATATATATATATATATAAGGCTAAGGTTATGTTGGCATACAAGGTTGAAATAAGTTAAATAACTCGAATTACCAAAACTGAGCTCACAGTTATGTAAAATTTTTTTTTCAAAACGAACGAATTTTTTTTTATTTGGTTTATTTTTCACAACCCGAGTTGAGACATACCTTGCAACGAAGTTTTACCTATATAGCTAATGTTAAATTAATTTCCACCTTCTCAAAATATTTCGTTCATTAGCATGAGGATAGTAAGCAAGAAAAGTTGCATTATAAGCCTGCGAACGAAGAGAAAATCGAAGTCTTCTTATATATATACGCGTTATATATAGCAGTATATATATATATATATATATATATAGTACTATAGTATAGTATATATATATATATAGTAAAGGTTGTTGTTGTTATATATATATATACATAGTTATATATATTATATATATATATATATATATAGATATATATATATATGAAAGTAAATGTGAAATTCTTCGACAAATAATTATTAAAACAAAATATCGTTGATATAGGAAAAAAGTGGTCGTTGCACAAACATGCAACGAAGGCAGGAGCCGCTTATATATATTATATATATAGTATATATAGAGAGCAAATATATATATAGTTAGAAAGCAGTATATATATATATATATATATATATATTTGAGATATATATATATATATATGTTATATATATTACAGCATATATAGCAGTTATGTAAATTGGCTCCAAGTCCTTGCAATTTTTCATCAATGACGCGTTGAAAGAGTAAAAGAAACTATAGAAGATGATTATTAAATCTTTTAATTTTTATTATTGATGTAACTGTAAAACAAATTTGATGGAAATACAGAAAATAACGCAAGAGGCTTGCTTGCAGCTATGAACTTTGTGTTTAATTTTTGTTAGGAGACATTTCAAATACACTGATAAAAAGTGATGGTTTTTTATACAAACGAAATCTATGGATATTTTATATGCCTCGATTATTATCGATGACACTATAAAGAAGATTGAACAACTTAGAAACATGAAATTTGAGGAGACTTTTAATAAAATAAAAGAGAAATGTGGTTCACTTTTATTAAGGAAAAAAGCGAGTTTATCACCTGAAACGTTTAATACACAGTTATATAATCAAATATTTGATAACATTATTATTCAAATGAAAGAACGTTTTATGTCTTTTAATAATTTGGAATTTGTACAACTTTTGATTGGCAAAAAATTTAAATCATACAATATTAGTTTTCCTCAAAAGGCTTTTCAATCCTTAAAAATAAATTACCGTTCTTACTTTGACTTTCCACGTTTGTGATCTGAATTGTGTATTGCATACTCAAACAAAATTTTGCTAAAGATAATGTTGACGAAATCCTTAAGTATTTATTAGAGAATAAGATTTCAGAATGCCTTAAGGAACTTTATAGACTGATAATTTTAACTCTAACTATACCAATATCAAGTGCAAGTGTTGAACGCAGAGAACTAAAACATATTTGAGAAACTCTCAAATGAAAGTAAGTTTGTCCAATTTTCCCTAATATCGGAGAAGTACTATCTAAGAAACATGGGAAATAAAGACAATTAATTTAATAATAGAAGAATTTTGCAAAAGACTAGGAGAATAGATTTCATGTTCAAGTAAACCTTCCGTAATATTTAAAGTAAGTTTAATGTATTTATATATATAGAGATATATGAAGATATATATATATATATATATATATATATATATATATATATATATATATATATATATATATATATATATAAGGTTTTAGACAAGGGGGTCAGGGGGTTCAACCTTCCGAAATCGTACGCATCCAAACATGAAGCAGTGAATGCCACCGATATATATTATTATATATATATACATATATAGCTGGCGCTATATGGTTGGTTATGCATATAATAGCATATGTTGGCTGTTGTTACTGTTGCTGTTGCTATATACATGGTATATATATATATATATATATATATATATTATTGTTGCTGTTATTATTACAATATTACATAGTTAAAAAGAAGAGTTGTTAAGAGCAAAGATATACAAGGTTACATACATATACATAGCAATATGTTGTTGGCTAAGCGTTGTTGTTAGCTGTTGCTGGCTGCTGTTGTTGAGCATATATACATATATTATGTTAAGGCTGCTGTTATTGCTAGTCTCTTTTTAAGCTTGTAGTTAACCTTGATTTGCGATTCGAATATCTCACCTATTCACCTGAATGGACACAAAAAATTGCAGTGAGTAGGAGTCATTCTGTAATAATTAATTACAGTTTACGACATAGTGAATTACAATAATATCAATGCCCACACATCACTTAAATACAGATAACATATACAGCAGCACACGCTATTGTTGCAATCAAATATTGCATTCTCTTTTTTTATCTAGCACAGGAGATCCACTTGACAAGGGTTGGAAGTCCTCGCCTCATCGTTGGCTAAAAGATTTTAATCAGGTTGAGTCGAGGCAAAGGTTAAGCTATTAATCTAATAATCTGAGAAATATCTTCTTTTTTTCGGCAGCCGTAAAACACACTTTCCCCAACTACAGTACTTACCAAGATAGTTGAAGATCCCACCGTTAAAAGGATATAGAGGTAGTGATAATAAGTAAGTTAATACAATATATATATATATATATTCATATATATATATATATATATAGAATATATATATATATATAATAATATATATATACTATATATATATATATATATAATATATAATAGTATATATATTATATATATAATATATATTAGAGGAAAAAGCGACACATGATTCCTGTAGATGGTTCATTGCTTTCAGAGGGCGTTCCTTTAAAACATTAAAGATTCAAAGGGAATTACCCCTCAAAGTCCCTGAAAAATAAATAAAACAACAAAGCTTGTTTTAAATATGTTTTTAGACTCTGTTTTAAGCTTGTCTTTAACGTTTTTAAACGCGCGTTTAAAAAACGCTGAGCAAAAAAAAAAAAGAAAAAAAAAGTACTTTGAAAGTCATTTTCTTTTGTCATACCTGTTTTATTGCTTTGAATATGTCAAAACCTTTTCTACATTATTATTAGAAAATAAGGATATTATAATTTATAAAAACAATTAGAAATTAACTAGAAATAAAATTTTTAAAAAATGTTTAACGTATTATATTATATATATATATATATACTATATACAAAAATATATTATATAATATATATAATATATATATATATATATTATATATATATATATATATATATATATATATATATATATATATATACTGCACTAACCACAGTTGATTTTACAAACAAATAAAGACAATACGGAAAAGTATAAAGAAAGTATTCTCAGCCGGGATTAGAACCGGCGCATGTTGCGAATGAGAACGAATAACCCATCGTCTTAACCATTCGGCCCACTCCACGAAGCCAAAAAAAAAACTTGTCTTCAAACCGAACTTTTAAACCGCATAAGCCCCACTGAAACTATCAACACGTTTTCAACCTTGTCTTTCTCACGCTCTTTGCAATTTATAAAATTACTTGCACTAAACCGCCAGTTCATTTTAAAGTATAGTCTCTCAAATGAGAACTCATGCGGCTTAAAGTGTTGGGATTGAAGCGAAGTTTTTGGGCTTTGCGGGTAGCCGAATGGTAAAGGCGATCGGTTATTTGCTCATGTTGGCAACATTAGTCGGTTCAAATCCCTGCAGAGCCACTTTCTTTACTTTTCCGTAATGTCTTTATATAGTTATATATAATATATTATAATATATAATATATATATATATATATAAATATAGGTATATATATATATAGTGAGAATATGATTATATATATAATATATAGTATATAATATATATATTAATATATTTAATATATATATATGTATATATTTAATATATATATAATATATATATATATATATATATATATAGCTATATATACTAATATATATATATATATATTATATAATCCTAGTATAAATATATATATATATATTATTCAGTGGCGACTGCTAGTAACTTTTTACTACTCGTGCTCCTCTCTCTACTCCTCTCTCTCTCTCTCTCTCTCTCTCTCTCTCTCTCTCTCTCTTTCTCTTTCTCTCTCTCTCTCTCTCTCTCTCTCTATATATATATATATATATTCTTGATTATATATTATATATATATATATATATATATATAATATAATATAAATTATATAATAGTATTATATATATATATATATAATATATATATGTATTATATATATAATAATATATATATATTATAATATATATATATATATATATAATATATATTATATATATATATATATATATATATATAATATTATATATATAATATAATATATATATATATATAGTATATTATATATAATATTAAATTTAATACATTGGTAATAATGGAAAATAAGTAAAAAAATCTACTTGCACAATCCTTTGATGTCGGATGTTGCCGCATGGCTACAACCAACTGCATGCTTATTTATATAGCATGATATTATTCATTATATATAAAATAATTCATATAATCGGAACTGTGTCCTTTAAAAGTGGTGTTAACCTGATATATATCGAACAAGCGATGTTAATCGATTTTTTCGATTATTTCAAGGCAATAGATTTCCTTTATCTGAAAAAGGTTTTTTTTTTTAAACTAAAGAAATACCAAGTTTAAATCGCAAAGATGGAAAGTCAGGGTCTTTCGGCCTCAGCGGGGACGACGGGATCGGGTGGAGGGACGAAGCAAAGCCACCTCTGTACCCACCGTCGAGCCGGAGCTCGCTCAAAGGAAAAATAAGAACAAATTAACATAAAAATTGACCATGATTAAAAATAAAGAAACATGTGGCAACTCTTCAATCTCTCCG
>JABUQX010075062.1:0-29958 GCA_015478945.1 Trachelipus rathkii | reverse complement strand
AGAAGATGACACTGGAGATGGATGTGGGGAGATTGGGATGGTGGGGACATCTGGAAGAGGATGGAGCAGGAGAGAATGGCGAAAAGAAGATGGGAATGGACCCCAGAGGGCAGAAGACCAAGGGGAAGACCGAAGAAGAGATGGGCGGAGTCGGTGGAGGACTCTCTGAAAAGATGTCAGCTACCAAAATGAGAGCTCTGAAGAGAAAAGGAATAGTGCAGCAGAGGGATGTCTGAAGAAAGACGCTTGCGCGGCTGACAGGATGAAAATCCTTCTTTCCTGGGAGAGGAAAAAGAAAAAGAAAAAAGAAAGAAAGATATATATATATTATATATATATATGTATATTATTATATATATATATATATAATATATATAATATATATTATATATATATATATATTTATATATATATTAATATATAATATATTTAGGGATGTGTACCGATACCAGAAAAGAGGCGATACCGATAGCCGATCTCTAATTTTTAGGTGCCGATATCGATACCGATACTTTAGTTCATAATAAATGCACAGTATGAGATAGAAACATTTGTGTCTTTTTAGGCACTCAGGATTGCATTCAACTGTACAACCAATACTTGTCTTTATTCATATTTGTTGTGCCCAAGTATATTATTTTATAAATTAAATAGTATTTTAAAGGATAATAATGCAAATATTATATTAATTAACTTTTTTATGTTTGTGTTTTATTCAAAAAATATTCCATTCCATTTTCCAGTATGTATTAACAAAGTTTGCTACTAGCTTTTATGTTTTCACATGATTACAATTTACAAGAAGTCTTTAAACCTAGCTACAATATAAGATAAAATAAGAAAGACAGACCTCAATTAATCAGCTGAAAAGACAAAATAAAAAAAAACGCTATTATTCAAACATGACAATAATAATATACTCCTTTAAGATAAAGATAGATATCATTCAATACTCAAATTCAAAAATTCTCAAATTGTGATGCAAAAACATTAAGCTTTCATTTGTATTTAGCGAGAGCCTGTTCCTTTTTGGGGAGTTTACATTCCCACCTACACTAAAAATACGCTCTCTCTCGACTGATGAAGGAGGGACTGATAAATATTTGCTGCAAAGCATTGTAATAATGGAAACCTTGGCCCATTTTCATGCCACCAAATGAAAGGATTCTCTTTCTGTAGGCAGCATCTCCATGTTTTCGTAGAGCCTCATCTCCTCTTTCACAGATTGCAAATTTGAATTATCTTTGCTCCTTGATGAATGTCTCTTCAGTTTTTTCGATGAGGTTCCTTGGTGTGATTTCTTTGAAGGTGAATGAGATGTCAATGCAATTTCGGCCATGAACTTATCAAAGTCTAGCATATCCAAATCCTTTTCATCTTCAAGTAGGTTATTTTATGAAAGCCACCATAATCCTATCAAGACGTGACATGTCGACCTTAATTCTAGGGCTGTTTGGATTCTTTTTTAGTTTTTTTGTCCCGCAAGCAAGCTCTCGTTTATGCTATTTAAATGCATTCTAGAAGTGTTCACACTTAAAAGTTGAAAAAACACTGGGTTTATACCTAGACCTAAGAAAGACCTTATTAAACTTTATATATCTTATAAAGTCAATTGCCTCAAATTTAACAAATTAAATTATTATTTATTTTTTTGATTTTTTAAAGTTTTTTTAATACAGTTGTTTGCATGCAGATTCCAAATATGTTTTATAGTTTTTCTCTAGCATCGACCGTTTTTTATGTTACGACGGCATAAAGTAATTATTGGCATCTTCTCATTTTGTAGGGTCGTTACCGGCATCGCGATGAGTAAAAGTCACTTGCCATTAATGTTTTTTGGGGATTGCAATGCTTAAGAGCTGATTATATATATATATATAAATATATATATATTATAAATTTTATAATTATATATTATATATATATATATTATAATATATATAATAATATATATATATATATATGGGTTAAAGCAAAATATATTTATTCTTACCATTTAATTTCTATTCGAAGATATTACTGGTTGGAGGTTTTATTTCCATTTTGATTGAAGATGTCAAAAATTTGTTGTGATATAAGTTCCTTTTTCTTATTCTTGATTTATATATTTTTCATATATATCTTCCTTTATTTATTCCTTCTTGATCCTTATTATTTGTTACTTTTTATATTTTTTATTTACTTTTACTTTTTTATTATTTTTAAATTTTATTTCTTTATTTTTAACTATAAATTACTTCTTAAAATTATAATCAAATTTTAACCTATATTATGATAATTTTATGTCAATTTTTACTGAAATGGAGAAGAAAGGATTAAAAGAATTTATCATTCTTCCACCTCTCTGCTTCTTCAAATTTGTTTTTTGTCATCTTACATTTGAAGAAGTTCTTATTTGCTGTTTTATTTTCATTTTCATCCTTCACTCTTCTAGAGATTACATTTTTCATTTTTTTATTATGTAATTCTTTGGTGAAAATATCAGCAAATTGATCATTACTGTTCACCCATTCTATTTTGTGTACTTCTTGATTATTTAAATATTCTCTTATTGCTGATATTATAATTCTCATACTTTTAATTTTTGATTGTCTTTTCTCTTAAGCGCGATGGGTGCCACATTATAATCGGATTTCCTTTCATTATTAGTAATTTCATTCCCATCTTCGTCGAGTCGAGAATCTAATTTTTTTCCGTTTGGAAAAACATTCGATGACATTATGTTTCTGCTTTTAACGCGGTGTAGGCTTATAGTCGTTTTCCACATTATGGGTATCATTTTTCCTTTTTTATCTACAGCAAAAATTATGCATCCTAGTTGTGTTTTATCTCCTTCTCTATTAGCAAATGATGAATCACAATATGTTATTAATTTCTCAATCTTCTCATTATTTATTTGTATTATATTTAATTCATTTCTGTATTTTTTTATTAATCTATTAAGTTCTTTATAATCTTTAATACTCAGTTCTTTTTCTCCCTTGCTCATTTTACTAACTATATACGCTAAATCTGGTCTTGTATTTCTTGCCATCCAATTTAATTTACCTATTAATTGTTGGTATTCTTTTACTTCTCTTTTATTAAGTTTTCTATTTTCTTTTGTTTTTATTTCTTTAATTGTAATCTTCTCCCAGTAATTATTTTGCTCCATTATTATCATGTTTTCTTCCTGACATAATTGAACTCCTAAATATTTAAATGATTCTGAGCTACTTTCTCCTATTTCAAAGATATTTTTTAATTTATTTATTATATTGTTTTCAAATTTTTTACTTCCTACCCATAAAATATCATCTACATGTGTACATAATAATCCGTCTATATTAATTGAATCTTTCATTATAAATAGTGTTGGTTCCATTTTACTTTGTTTTAAACCTAACTTAATTAATTGTTTTTTCAATGATAAATACCACATCATAGCAGCATCTTGTAATCCATATACGGTTTTATTCAGTCTCCAAAGTTTACCATTGTCAAATTCTGTTGGTGGTTTTAGATATACTTTTCTTGTTATTGTATCTCCTTGTAAGTATGCTGCTGAAATGTCCATAGCATTTATTTTCCATTTCTTTTCCTGAGCTATGGTTAGTATCATTTTCATTGCTTCAGTTGATACTGTTGGTGCATCTGTTTTTTCCTCCACTTTTTCTTCATATCCTTTAGCTACCAATCTAGCTTTAAATTTTTTCTTGTTATTCTGCATTAATTTTTCACTAATTACCCATCTTACATTAATTGCTCTTTCACCTTTATCATTTACTTCTTCAAAGACCTTGTTCTTCTTCCAATTTTCTATCTCTTTCATTTTGGCTTGTTTAATTTCTTCATTTGAATGATTATAATAACTTTGATTTATCTCCTCACCTTCATCTTCACTATCTATTTCATCTATTATCTCCTCACTTACATCCAACGATTCTTCCTCGCTATCTTCTTCATTTTCAATTACATCTAATTCATATATTTTTTCAAATTCTTTCAAATCTATATCATATATTCTATTTGTATTTAAATTACGTATGTTATAACATCTATTATATTTTTTACTAGTTGCTTTGCCAGCTCTACTAATAACATAACAATTTAATATATCTTCATTATTCTTTAATTTCATTTCATAGTATTTACCAGTTTTCACATTTTTTGGATCAATTTCTTCATATTCATCAATTGATGTCATTTCTTCTTCTTCTTCTTCATCTTCAGTTTGACTTTCATTTTCATTATCAGTTTCATCATCCATAATTTTTGACCATATTATTTCTTCTGTATCATTACCATTATCATTTATATTTTCATTCCTTTCTTCTTCATATTCATACTTTTCATCTTCTTTATCTTCAATTTCTTTGTTATTTACATTTAAACTATTTTTTTGAATTCTTGTTGAATGAACTTTTGATACAGCTCTTAAAGTACCTCCATGTTTTACTATGATGGTTTTTCCATCTACACACATTATTTTAGCTGGTCCTCTCCATTCTTTATCAATGTTTCTTTTATAATATACTTCTTCACCTATATTTATATCTTTTGACATGTGTTCTCTTATTTGACTTCTCAATGCACGTTTTATTTTTTCTGAACTTTCATTTTCTATATGTATTTTTCTAGCATGTTCTATTGTTTCTAATACTTCTTTAATCATGTCATCAGTATCTCTCTTTTCACTCATTATTATGTTATCACAATCTATTATGTTTGGTATTCCTATGTTTCTTCCAAAAACAAGTTGGTTAGGAGCATATCCCAAATAATTTGTTAATCCATTCTTAGCAAAAACTGCCCATGCCATGCTATTCTTTTTATCATGTCCTTCTTGTTTTAACTTGTATAATGATTCCTTAAGTAACCCTACTACTTTTTCACATAAACCATTACTCCATGGGCTTTCTGCCGCTGTACTCATTAATTTTATATTCAATTTTGTCGTAAAAGGTTTCCATATCTTCGTTTTGAAATTCTCTCCCTGCATCAGACATAATACTATTAGGACTTCCAAAATATATAATCCATTTTTCGATTAACCTTTCTATAATTTCTTTACTGGTTTTATTTTTTAACCATACTGCCTGTGTATATCTTGTTGCATGGTCTATTATTACTAAAAATTTATTACTTTCAAATTCTCCCACATCTAATTGAATTAGTTCATTAAATTTATTTGCTAATGGCAAACCTACCACAGGTCTTGGTGGAGTTTTCTTATATTTTTTACATATTTCGCATTCTTTCACAATTTGCTCCAATTCTTTTCTTACATTATTCCAAAAATCTTCTTCTTTTATTTGTTTTTGATTAGCATTCTTTATTGTTTTAAATAATTTTTCTATTCCACAATGAGCAAATTGTCTATGTAGCTTTTTTAATTTTTCTTTTCTATCTTTTTCTTTTATCCAATTGTCTTTAAATTGACTAATCCAACATGTTTTCTTTTGTTTTCTATTCAATAGTATGCAGGAATGTCCTCCTTCATTATCAAATGTCTGTACTTTCTGTAGATTAAGATCACAAATATCAACAGTTCCATCTTCAATGTTAATTTTTAATTTCATTCTTTTCATTGCTGATTTACCTAATAATAAAGGTATATCACCCTCTAATACATTGATTTTTAAATCAAAACTCTTTCCTTTGATTTTACAAGGCAATAATATTTCTTTTAATATTTTATATTCTGTTTTTCCAAATACAAAACAACCATTTTTAAATTTTTGTGTGTCATCTATATATTGTAATTCTTCCTCAGTTAATCCACTAATCAATTTTGTTAATCCTAATTCTCCAATTACTGTTTCTATACTTCCTGTATCTATAATAGCCATTACATCTTCTTGATATTTAATTTCTTTAGAGTCATTACATTCTTCATTCTTATTGAAAAATGTTCTATTTAGTTTTCTTTCTTCTAAATCTCCCTCTAATTCATTTCTTCTTTCTTCTTTTTCTGTATTAATAATAGAGTTAATTTTTTCTAAATATAGTTTTTCATTATTTCTTTCTATAAAAAATATAGATTTATTATTTTTATCTTCTATTGGTTCATTTTCTTTACAATTTTTCAATTATGTGTCCTTCTTTTTTACATTTCCAACACACATTATTATATTCTTCATTCCAATAGCAATCTTCTGTTTTATGATTATTCCGTTTACAAATACCACATTTATTAAAATTAAATGTTCTTTCTCTCCAGTAACATTCTTCAGTGTTATGATTATTGTATTTACATATTGTGCAAAATTTATTTTTATTATACCAATTTTCATTTTTAGTGCCTTCTTTTTCTACAATTTCACATACTGATTCCATCATATTTACAATTGATTCTTTAGTTGTTAGGAAAATATTTGTTTTAATTCCTTCAATCTTATTTATAATTAACTTTCTTTCCATGTCCTTCATATTAGAGTTACTTATCAATTGGTATGAATGTACCTTATCACTTATTTTAATGTCATCCAGTTTTTCACAATCTCTTTTTGCTTTATCATACCTTGCTACATATTCTCTGAAAGATTCTCCTTTCCTTTGTTGCATATTCAATAGTGTTTGTACTTTAATATAACTTTCTTGTTCTTTATTTCTACTATATCTTTCTTTTAATGTACTTATAATTATTTCTACTCCATTTTCTGCCCATATTTCTTTTTCATTTAATGACATAATTACTTCTAGTGGTTCTCCTGCTAAACCTCCTATTATTTGTGCTAATTTAGTTTTTTCATTTTCTTCAGATACTTCTCTCCATATTTTTAACTTGAATAAGTATTCTTCAAAAGATTCTTCTTTTTTTCCACTAAATTTAGGTGTTATTAAATTCATTTTTCTTTGTTCATTTGTTACTCCTTTTTCTTTACTATCTATCAGTTCCTTTATCATGTCGGTTAGTTTATCCATTGTTATTTTTAAAATTTCTTTTGCAGTATCTTCATCTTCTTCTTTTGACATTTTGTTTGTTTATTTTATTAGGTCAATTTGATTATAAAATGATTAAAGCAAAATATATTTATTCTTACCATTCAATTTCTTCTCGAAGATATTCCTGGTTGGAGTTTTTATTTCCATTTTTGAATTTGGATTGAAGATGTCAAAAATTGGTGGTGATATAAGTTTCTTTTTCTTATTCTTGATTTATATATTTTTCATATATATCTTCTTTTATTTATTCCGTCTTGATCCTTATTATTTGTTACTTTTTATATTTTTTATATACTTTTACTTTTTTATTATTTTTAAATTTTATTTCTTTATTTTTAACTATAAATTACTTCTTAAAATTATAATCAAATTTTCACCTATATTATAATAATTCTATATCAATTTTTGCTGGAATGAGAAGAAAGGATTAAAAGAATTTATCATATATATATATATATATATATATATATATATATATATATAGTTAATGTACAGTTTTTCAAAAATTTATTTATTTTATATATAATATATATATATTATATATATATATATATATATATATATATATATATAGGATATCAAACCCTTGGCTATTGATATAATTGAAGGTGAGGTATCAAACTTAAATAACTTTTATAATTTTCAGAATATTAGAAATAATATAATAAACATTTATAAAAAATTGCAAGTAGACAGTGTAAAACGTTGGCAGATTCATTTTGTTGTGTGTGTGGATATTATGCTAGTTCTAAGCACATTTCCACCAAAATTGTGAAGGAACCAAGTATTGGATAGCGTACAGGCTTTTCCTTGGGAATGCTTATTGTTATTAAAGAAAACCCTGGGCACCTTCATTATATGTGGAAGTTGTAAACAACCCTAGAAGGATGCAGAGGTACATAGAAAAGCATGCCTTTTGGTATTCCAGAATATGCGGAGAGCCAACGATCACATGATGATGCCACTTTTGCATGGTGAATATTAAAAATATGGAAAAGGTAAAGGAAGGCAATCTATTCCATACCCAGATATTCCCCATCATCCAGAACCCCAGTTCCTCATAATGAAAACTACCCTATACTTTCACCACCCCTTCTGTAAATAATTGTTTTATGGCAAGTCCATGATATATAAAAGAAGAAACGTATGTTTCCTCAAATATATGTAGCCAAGCTAATTATATATATATATAGTATATATATTAATATATTATATATTAATATTATATATCTATTATATATATATATATATAATATATATATTTATATATATATATATATAATATATATATATTATATATATATATATTTATATTATTAGCAAGTTTTTCTCTTTTCTTTTGGGTCATTGAAACATGCCTAAATATGCTTAAATCCTTGAAATTGAAGAAAAAGATGAGCATAATTGAAAATGATGCCTGATGTGCAGTCTAACCGCTAGGCAAACTTGGCAAATGCCTAGGGCGGCAGAATATGAGGGCGGCCCTAGGTGGCTAGAAGCGGCAGACACGACAGAAGAAACGAAAAAAATTATATATATATATATATATATCTCCTGATCCCCTTTTATAATATATACTATATATATTATATATATATATATATATATATAATATATATTATATATAATATATATATATAAATATATATATATATATATATATATATATAAAAATTTACATTTGCTTTAGGTGAATTTTTTTTGCCTAGGGCAGAATGAATGGCTAAGAGGGCCCTGCTGATGTGCATTCCGTAATGTGGTTCAGGGATTTTTAGGAAATTGTAAAGATCCAAATTACAAAACGGCTGATAAAAAGGCTCATTGATTGTTATAAAAAAAATGGGGTGCTGTATGTCATTAAAGGTGCGTTATTTACACTCGCATTTGGATTTTTTCCGAGAGAATTTATGGGATGTAAGTGAAGAACATGGTGAAAGATTTTACCAGGATATTCAGACAATGGAAAGGCGATACCAGGGACGTTGAGATAGTGCCATGATGGGTGATTATATGTGGGTTTTGATAAGAGAAACCAAATCGATTCACAAGAGAAAAACACGATGAACAAAGCACTTTTAAATGCAAAGTAAGCATATTCTTGGCATATTAAAGCATTGACTTATATTTTGGGGATATTAGTATGCATCTTATCAAGTAAAAAGTCTTTTTTAAGTTATTGTTCGTAAATTTAAACCATCAAATGAAAAATTGTAATAAGTACCTACAGTGTAAGCTCATTAATAAACCTTAAAAATGCCAAAACATAAATATTGCAATAACTCTCAAAGTAACGATGATAGAAAAAAATGAAGGTCATTTGTGATTCACATACATTTTAAATGTATATGTTCAATAAAAAAAATTAAAAAACATTTTTTGTGTACATAGTGTTATTGAATCTGAAAGTTTCTCATATTCTTTTCACCAAAAGTAAGAAGTATCTGCGAAGTATAGGCATATAACATACCGATACCCCCCCAAAAGGCCGATACTGCGATACCGATACTATCGGTACATCTGTTATATATATATATTATATTGTATTATATATATACCATGTATAAAAACAGATATATATATATATATATTAATATATTTATTTTATAGATTTATAAATATAATAGTATATATATAATATATATAATAGGTTAAAATAAAAATATCTGAAATATGGATTTACGTGGTTAAATTTATAGCTGTAGTGACTATCTTCATTATTAATACTAAAATTATTTTTCTATGGTTATTATTATTATTATTATTATTATTATTATTATTATTATTATCATTATTATCATTATTTTAAAGTTTTTAAATTTTACTTTTTGTTGAAACCCAGAAAATAATTTTTGCAAGGAGTCTTAAGTCGGCTAAATATCTCGCGACTCCAGGAGTTGGAGTCGGAAATTTTTTGATGCTTTCCATCCTCCTTGAAATTTATATTCAATAAATAAATAGCGTCTTTTTTGACATTTATAATTATTGTTTACATGATTAGAGCAAAATTTAAAAATATAGTTTTTTAGAAAGAAAATAAAGTTAGGCCCAAGCTATAATTTTGCAAAATTCCATTTGCACTGAAATTCCGGCACACTTATGATATAGACAAGTTTGGGTTGGTTCTTAAAGTATGAAAGATGTCGCTATTTTTTTTTTTTTTTTTTTTTTTTATTTACTAACCTATTCTAATTTATTATTTTTCTCAAAACATTTTAAAATTTTTAATCAAGACTTATTCAATTTTAAAGGTATCAGTATGCTTGCCGTATGTGGGAAAGCATTCGAAAATCAAGTTTGTTAATGTGGATATGTCGCCTCTACCTTGATCATGACACTTAAACTATTGAGTGATTCTGATTTGTTGCTACTGAATCTATCAAAACAGGTTCTGCTAATCTCGAGTGGTCTTCTGTTGCAGTAGTGAGAAATACTTCAGCAAGTAAGAAATGAGATGTTGACATTGCTACCCTCTGGCGCATGGAATTGTTCTTCTAGAACAGTATCAGAAGGCTCTAAGCAGTTTTTTTGTTAATGTTCGTACCAGTGGGAATGTGGGAGAACGGGTCTTGAAATTTTATAATATGATGGCTTAAATCTTAAACAAGCATGGCAGTCCTCTCGCTGATGCTGATATATGTATACCTGTAGTGGTAAAGTAAATTCACCACTTCAAAAATCTAATGAGCTATTATTGTTTTTTTCTTGCATTTTTTAGTCACCTTCGTTTTCTTCTTAAAAATCTGAGGCTAAGAGGAGGAGACTTTTTTCATATTATTATTTTGTTCATTTATTTAATTATTATTATTATTTTCATCATCAATCATCCATCATTATTAATACTTTTATTTGCTTAGGGTTTTCTCTTTTTTGAATTTGTAAGAATTATCACTTTAATATATTTTCGTAATTCTGTAATTATATATATATAACTATATATATTTATATATATATAATATTTTATATAATATATATATATTATATAATATATATAATATATATATATATATATATATATTATATATATATATATATAATATATATAATAATATATATATATTATAATATATATATATTATATATATATATTATGATTATAAGTATATATATATATATATATATATATATAAAATTATATATTATATTATATATATAATTATATATATATATTATATATTATAATATATATATATATATATATATAATTATTAAAAAAATATATATTATATATATATTATATATATATAAAATATATATATATTATATATATATATATATATATAATATATATATAATATATATATATATATATATATATTAATATATATTAATATTATATATATATATATAATATATATATATATATATATTAGAAACGCAAGCCCACTTCACTTAAGAAATAAAATTATAGTCTCTATTTGAGCTGAATAGAATAGGGGATAGAGTGAGAAAGTATATTCACTTTCCCAAAAACTTTATCACATTCCAGAACCTTTCAAATGAAAGAAAATTAAAAGATCTTTAACTTTTCTGATAAATCATTTCCTTTATGAAACAGAAATAATTATGTATGTATATAATTAATGTATTGAATTTCTTTTAGATTGAAGATTTGAAAGTACCATAATTGGTTTTGAATTTAAATACTTAATCGTAAATTTGAAAAGGTTTTCTATGATTATTTTTAATGCTTTTGTGGTGACCTTTATTAACGGGATTAACTACATATATACACAAGTGTTAGCTATTCTGCTTTATATTCCATTTCCTTATCCTTCAACCAAATCTCTCGTTCATCATCAAATTCTGTTTTATGTTTTTACACTTTTCTTCGAAGCTTCTATTTGTATCTGTTTCTGCTTCCTTTTTTTCATTCTAAATTTAATTACCTTTTTCTTCATTTCTCATCTTATATAATTCTGTCTGTCCCTCGCGGCCAGCATGACTGCTCAGCTCTCACTCAGATAGGAGAACTACAGCATACTAAATACAAATATGTCTAGCACGAGCAAGAAGTAAAGCGTGCACTATTGGATCAGACATCAAGCAAGAAGCCGTATAGAAAGAGCAGATGCGTATACACCAACACAATAAGCACAATCAGAGAACTCGCACTCAACGGATCAACGAGCAGATTGGTGAGTAATTGATGAAATGAGTGTGAGAGGAGAGTGGAGATGAGAGTGTGCAGGGAACACTTCGAAAAACTGTATATTTGAAGATTGAGATGATGATGGTAATGATATGTGGGTTTGATGGATAGCTGCAGAAGGATAGTAGGTGAGTGTTGTTTGACTTGTCACCGGATTAGTAAGGAGGAAGGTTAATGGGGTGAGTGAGAAAGTTGAAGATGGATTAGAATGCTATTCTTAAATTTTGTGTATGCTCTCGATCGAAGAATATGAGGAGCGAGATGATGATTGATTGGATTTGGGAAGTGGTGTAAAAAGCGTTTATGGAGGATATTGTTCCGAGGGATTGGAGGAATTGATTGGAGGGAAGCAGTAATAGTGCCCTTATCACTGTAGGGTAAGCTGATAGTATATGCCTGGTTATAACTGATCACAGATCAATTTTAGTAAACTGGGAGTAAGTATTTAATTGAGTGCTGTAGGGAATATAAATGATGGTGTTTTGGTCGAAGAGTGTGTCGACCGTGTATTAAAGGAGCTGATGGTTTGAAGAACGAGAAGACGTGAGTTTAGGATTGTGTAGAGCGATGATGGAATCAGAATCATTTCTGTGCGATTGAACTCAAAAAGATGAGTGTGAGAAAGTAGATGGAGAAAAAGAAGATTAAGAGTGTTATTACCGTAGGTTTTATGGTAATATTGTGAACAGGCATATGAGATAAGATTAATAGGAGAGTCGTCATATGGCAGGTGTTAGTCGACTATACTAATATTGATATTTTGTTTTAAGGTGCTATTAGTTGCTTATAAGAGAAATCGAGCAATCAAAAGTTATTGAATTGACGATAGCTAAACGTCGTGTTGTGCTCTGAATGTGAAAGGATTGAAATGGAAAGACAAGTGCGAATGAATGGTTTAATATTAATTGTGGAGAGAGGCAAGGATGTGAATGTTATTAAAATTAGTTTGAGAATAAAATAGTCAAATATCTAAACAGTGTTGTAAAGGAGGATATTATGAAAAGAAAGAGATTGATATCTGGGTTCCCAATTGGTTAATAACTTTGGTGTAAACAATGGTAGCACTCTCCGATGTGAATCGAGACCGTGGGAACTCCGAAACTAGTCTATGAGTAGTAATTCGACTCACACCAGAAACAGAATACTGCTCTCATCTATGGTATCACATGTGAAGACACCGAGAATCAGATGTAGAAGGTGATCACGAGCCTGTGAATAGACATATGATGACATATAGCATAAGATAACCTCTCAAGTAGACTATATCTCCTGAGAACTAGAAGAAGCATATGAAACTCACAGAAGACTCATAGTGTAGAGTCGTTCACAGATCAGTAGAAGCTGACAGCTAGATAGATGCGGAGCAGATGATGTAGAGATGCATGCACTATACTACATATGAATGATATAAGCTCTCGTATATTATGTTGATTAGCATAGATAACACGTAATGTACCCGTCTGTTACATCCTATAGAGCCGCAGTCATATGTGTCTAGAGAAGGATAACTAATAAAAAACAGACGAGACACAATTGAGAACACAGCTTCCGGATTGCGAGACGACTAGAGTGACTCAAAAGATGAAGGAACACTCGCACGCTCTCACCTACCTCGATCCTAGCAGAAACCAACACGAATAATGCATAGAGAATCACAGGATTACTAGAAGTGATTATCTGTCAGCTGAAGAGCTCACAGAGTCAGTAGACGAGTGATATATGTCGAGAGAATGAAATGAGTAGATCGCAGAACTGAGAGAAAAGAGAATGATAGACGAAGTGATAGTAACTATATCAGAGTCAAGATAACAGCCGAGCATGTATAAGTATGAATAGGTCATAACGATTAACATCTCTCAATAATCACGCACTAATAAACCTATGAGAGTAGAAGCATACAGAACAGCATGATGTATGACATTACTGAGTATACAAGTAAACCTATACATCGAAGCTATATGTTTGATGTGAATGTCACGATAATCTTTGTGATATCTAGCACTCAATGTATCGTCACTCGTCTGACAGTCACTCTCTAGTGACATACAAATGAGATATCTAGACAGTGTGGCAGTGTCTCTCAAGATGTAGTGCACACGACAATATCAGAATAAGCAATGATGTTGCTCAAGACAATAATATGATATCGCGTGTACAGTAGAAGTCATATATCCAGTTCGTATAGTAGTATATATTCTCGTCCTCGTGAACACTCGTGCCGATCAGATTATCTAGATGATCTATGCAAGACATCACATATACTGTATAAGCAGAGAGTAGAAGACACTGAGACAGCATGAGCAAATATATAGTCACTCATACTGATATGATCTATAGTATGCAGCCAAAAGAAACGAACGTAATACAGAACAACAAAGACAAGCGAAAATAGAATGAACAAAAGTAAACGCTAGTGAAGCATAGTTGTGAGCGAGTGTAATATTCAAGTCCGATGATGAGAAGACAGTCTAACACTACTAAGTGTTCTGTGTTAGTCTCACACTATCAGTACAAGCGACCTAGAGACTTTAACACACGTAATCTCAGCAAATCGAACCATAAGATCTATGTTAGAACCGAATGTAGAGCCACCATCGCTAGTGCGGAAGATGGCATGCTTTTATGTCACACCGGCAACGAAGTCCAATGTAGTTAGCAAGACGACCCTCATATATAGTTGATCGTAAGATATGAGAACTTGTAGTGAAGATAGACAGAAGCAGAATGATGAGTCTGAATTAGAAAGACCATAGCTATAGAGCTGAGATGATCGAACGAATATGTGTCTAATATGGTGAACGATTCTAGCAGATATGCGTCCCACAGTGATGGCAGACCATATCGTGCTCACGAGAAGAGATGCAGAGGCGAAGCAGAGAGTAGCATATCAGTCGACAGTGCTCGATGAAGTGACGTGCTACACTCTCGACGTGATTGAATCGAGTCACACACACAGAGCAAGAACGAGTTGGACGAAACTAGAACAACGCAACGCTCGACGCGTGCGCATCACTCAATACTAACAGTGCAACGATATGCAATATATATATGTTGATGAGATATACTACACAAAACACCCTAAATGAGTCAAGCGTAATGCACAACTGTAGACACAGCTATCACACTCACACACGTAGTAACAAACAGCTAGCTGAGAGACACTATGCAACAGAACACACGCGAAATGAAAAGATACGTGAACCGCAGCGTATACATCTATATACGATACATGTAAGACAGGTGTATCAGCATTCCGAAGACCTCCTGAACATAGATGATGTCGAGAGTGTGAACGTTGCTCTCAGACTCCTATAATCAAGAAGCACGCTGGTACGAAGCCGATAGAGTACTACACTGATGCACCAGAGACACATCTATAGCAAAACGTTAGTGAAAGGCATAGAGTGACTATGAAGCCGCGGACCCAAGAGATAGAACGCAGAACAAGAATAAAACAAACGAGCATGAAGAGACGAGACACTGCTGACCGGTCTAAAGCCGTCATCAGATATGACAGCATCACAGTGAATACTCTGCGAGACATGTAATCTGAGTCATCAGACTCACTCTCACACTCTCATCACCGCGTGATATGTCACTCACACACTGTAATACCTCTCTAACAGTGATGAGATCTGAGCCCGGTCACTCGCTCACGAGCGACGCAGCACACTCAACAGCAAAGCGCCACATAAGACAAGCGGAAGACCGCTTCAACAGTAGCAACGAGCCCTATAGTAGTGATCGTTGATACGTCTTCACCAGGATATCGCGACGACCATCACAGATCAAGCGCCGCGCAGCACTCTCGCACATCAGGGTAATCAAGATCTAGATCACTGTTGATAGAGTGCACTCGCCGAAGAAGCAGGACATCCGACGAAAGTCAGAAAAAATGAGACCGCGCCACTGGCGTATCCTGCTGTCTTTGTCCTTCTTTGCTCCCTTTTTTGTCGCGAGGAGACAAGCAAGAGGGCCGGAAGACACAGCAGCGACAGAGAGCAACTCGTAAGGAACACCAGAGCACGAGTCACAACAACAATGATGGGTTAGCGAGAAGACACCGCATGAAGACATGCAGTACTAGTGAGTAAAATATATATCATAACTTTATTGATATATTCTAACTAAATTACACTATATAGTACTCACAAAGAAATATCCACGAGTTTGTTCACATTGAGTATAGTTAATATATATATACTGATATATTATTGTATGTATCATTTTCACAATATTCTTGACCGTTGATTTCGATGCGTATAAAATATAATCATAGAGTTGAAACATCTAAATCCTAGAGTCAAAATGGCCAGCAACTGCTTGGATCAACTCTATTCACTATTTTTAATAAATATAGACGGAGTAAGGCTTAGTCCTGAAAAGGTGGTCCAGTGATTCAAGAGTCATAGAGTCTGCAAAGAAAAAAATGTCATTAATTATGTATATATATGAGATATATTGATAGTGGTGTGAAGGAGCTAGGTAGTATACTATAATGTATATATATAAACAGGTAATCTTATATAGCTTATAAGCTTAGTCTCATATATATTATTAAGTAATAATAATCATCATCATCTCGCCAATTTATTATTCTAATAATATTATTTTATAATCAGAATTTACCATCTTTATATAATAGTTTCAATTAAGATTTAATGTGAATAGTACATATTAAAAACTTTATTTATTACACAGATCTGCTTATATACCACAGCTCACATTATAATTGTACTATACTGCGAAATATACTTGTTGTCATAGGTTAGGTTCTTACAACAAAAGTCTGTAAAGCTCAATTTCTATTTTACTATCCAAGTAAAGACTGAATAAGCTGGGCCTTTGAATAACCTGATTTATTTCGACATGTACTTAAGTAAGGGATCTAGAGCTAACATACCTCAAAGATAAACAAAAACAGAAACTCATTTCCTATGTGTATTGTAACATACAGCATATATAATATGTAGACATTCATATCAAAATTTCCGATTATTCTAAATAGAAAAAGTTCATATATATATAAAACTAATGAATGTTTTACTAGAGTGTATATAAGGCTCTTATAGATAGAAAAACACATAAGCTATGTATTATTACTGTGAAGAGGGTCATAATATTATATGAGAAAAGAGATTTTCTCTATTCATTTAGTGTGTTGTAATTTATAGTGATAATGACAACTCCATAATCCAATAAAATATATTAAGGTTTAGGAGTTTACTGAGAAGAATAAAAATAATTTCATTTAATATAGATTATAAAGATATATTATAGAAAAGGTTTCTATTCGGACTACACATAAATTCACCAATAAAATATTATCCTTCGAGTATGAGTGACATTTAACTGTACTTTTCTATGAACAGAAATAAACACTCTCATAATTCACATGTTTACAAACTTTAGTAGGAAAATGGATCGAATATTAGAATTTTGAGAGAGAGAGAAAAAATAACGATTTTCTCTATAATCAAATAAAAATATTGCGGGCAATATTTTTTTCATAGTTTCTTATAAACTAACATGCATTAATTAATTAAGGATTAGTAATTAAAACTAAGGTCTTAAGCAAGTACATTTTTTAATTTGTGGTTTATTTGGAGTCTGATATTTACAGAATATAAAAGAATAAATAAAAAATTTTAGTGCACATAATAATAAATTCATAATAAAAACAAAATAGCCAGAATTATGGTTCTCTAATTATAATTAATTTTTACAACTGGTTTGTCATTTTATCTAATTATTTTCAACTCAGGCTGTTGGTAGTTGTTTCAGATTGACATAAGAATAATGAAAGGATATAACCTTTTTTCTATTTTATAATTCTTGTATATAGTGTAATACTTGTATGACATTTGTAAAACAATAAATTATATTACCATTTCCACCATAATATTATTAATTTACTATTTATACCTTAATATGTATGAATTAACAGGAAAGCAACAGAAGAAGATTGAAATATAATAGATAATACTTGGATTAAGTGGAGAAAGTTGAATTGCTAGAGTGATAGGTTGGTATCATTAAAGCAAGAAGCTACCAAATGAAATAATAAAAATAATTAACACACACTAAATAATTATACCAAGATTGTAAAATGAAGGAGAAGGATGAGTGAATGACTAAATTATAAATAATTATATAGAGCTTTGGGACAACTTTTTTATGATATCAACTAAATCCCTATTGCCATCTGAAATACCAAGATCCCCAGTCAAATGCTGAGTAACGAACGTGTGCTGTGACTTAACTAGAATTACTCAAGTACTGATTTCATCCAGTGGAGTGTTTCTCATTCTGTCGTATCTGCATCAAGTCAGAGAATATGTTTAGAATTATAGTGATGACTGTTATAAGTTATTTGAGTGATTCAGTTGAGTGATTGAGTATCATTGTGCAATTGGACTTAGTGTCTGTTGAAGGCAGGCAGGGGCATAAACAATCTGTAAGTTTGCTGCTTAGCATAAATTCATCTCTCTCAGTTGGCAAATTTGTCAGAACTCTCTCCCCTCTGTTCGTGATTCATTGAGCAATTAAATTATATGATATGTGCAATGTGCTGACACAAAAGTGTCTATTGCTTTATGCATGAGGGCCTTCGCTTACCTCTTTATTTTCCTTAAAAAGTACATATACGTCGCCAGGAAAGGTCAGCTATTTCTGCAATGTGGCATTTCTTAACATTCTGATTCAATATAAATAATAGATTAAAATGTTACTGAAAGCTGAAACAGGTTAAGAAAACATTAAAGGAAGCTCTCAATGAAAAAAATATTTATGAGATTCACTTCCATAATTTTTCAGATATATATGAAATAAACATTATTGGTGATAACCCTATATAACATATGTTATGAACAAAACTTGTTGGAGTATTGGTAACCAAAATATGTCCAAAATTAGAGCATATTCTGCTAAATTACTATAATATTAATCTGTTTGGGACACTAAATTATCCAAAACATCGTATAAAAAAGTTCACAAAAGCTACCATTAGAAGCTTGAAAATGACACAACGATGAAGAAACAAAAAAAAATTTTTCTTTTTTTAATCAGGCTGTTTTTTTTCATAGAAAAAAAAACAGATAAAAAAAATTTTTTTTTTTACTCTCGCGGAAATAACGAGCTATGTTTTTTTGTTAACGACCAAAGAATAATCTTGATGAAAATGAGTCTATATTAAGAAAAAAAAAGAAAAGAAAGCACAAAAAGTTGAGATGGGGTATGGTGATGGCAATATTTGCTGCAGCCACATAGTTGTAGCGCTAGAGTATGAAGTGTCTGTAATAATTGAGACAAATATCATCTTGGGTGTATTTTGCTGATTACCTTTGCTGGGATAACGACAATCTCGAGAAATGAAGTTGTCTAAAAAACAATGGAGTCACGCTCCAGCATGTCATTATAAGGTATTTACAATATATCCTGTAAGGTTATAATGTTAATAGGTTTCAAAAATACTATATTATTTTTTATTCAAATTGGATGCAAGAGGGCCAGAATGTCTCTCTAGTGAGCTGATACCTAGTGCTAGGGAAGTCATTTTTTTGGACAATGTGGCATTGAGTATGGATTTTGTGATGGCTTATAAAGCATTCACCATATGAGGTTCTCCTCTGCTTATAGTAAACATTATAATATGGGTGTCATCTAGATTGATTATCATGAAGATAGTTAGGCACATATTTTGAGCACTCGAGAAATCATGTCAGTCGCTAATATAGAAGAAATCGACGAGATTATACAGAGAATGAATACCGAGACTTCTTCAGCTCTCCTGGCAAAGTCTTACCTTCAAATCAGAGGCAAATATTGTCCACATTCTAATCTCTCTAGCAGTATCTATGTCTTTTCTTAAATAAGGCCCAAAACTTCATGCACAATACTATAAATATGCCTAAGCATAGACTAATATACAGCTTTATTATAATTAGTAGTACCCTTGACAGCATGAAAAACAGCATTAGAACTGCATGTCGAGATATTGATAAATTTATAAGGTTTATTTATTTAAATAAAAACTGACCCCTCTATATAATATATTGTTTGCCAAATGTTTCTATATATCATGACATTTCAGTACTTCTGAGATAGCTTTTAAAACCGATTAGATAGTATAGATAGCTGGCACGTAAATTTCCGCAAATGATTCCTGAGCCTAGTGATGTGTATAAAGATAGACATAACAATAGGCGTTATTCATCAGTAGATTGGACGTGCCTCAGACGAATAATTGATATAGATCGATTTGTAATAATTTATAGAATTGACAGCTGCCTATCAGCGAATTACTCGCCTCACAGTGCAACCCCCCCCTTTTAAATTGTCCTACGATGAACAGATAGATGTGGTACACTGACTGCTAAGTCTTAAATTTTGACCGTACGGAACATAATACTCAATCCACATCCCACCAAGTAAAGGAGATTAATTAAAAAAAAATTCGTTTTTCCTCCATATCATACACAACTCACATGTAAGCACTAAATACTATCCTCTATAATCAAATCAACCAGCCAAACCTCACTCACACATACATGTATTTAGACATTAAGTAATAAGAAAAGTTATAGCGACAGTGAAAGGAACAGCAACATAAGACGGGCCAGTAATCTGCGAGAACTAGTCCAGTCTAACACCACTACTCCACCTATCCTATGCTGCCCATCCATTCTATTCCCCCACACAAGCCCGCTTAGAGGCTTCGTCACATTAAACCATATGTACTCCGCTTATCTTCTCAATACTTCCTTCCAATCCTCTTGGTCTGTGATTATCAAAACTAATGAATATATGATGATCAATAAAATTGTATGATAGCTTATTATATACAACCAAAACCATCACTACAATCTCCATCTCAGAATAACATTAAGTATAACTTGGTTGACACACTGCCACAATACATACACACATTAATAATACATTATAATAAAAACGCAATCTCGTTCAAAGTAAATATTTAATATGATACCCAACCCCATCCATAGTAGACAACCTGTAACCTCTTCTCTCAAAATACTGCTGGCCAACCCCCAAGATCGGATTACTTAACACCCGTCACATACTAAACAGTGTCCTATTAAAAAATATTCACCAACAATCATACTTTCAAAAAAAATTAAAAAAACATAGTTGAATGGCTATAGCTTCAGGGATTTTCTATGATCACGACAGCATGGCCTATTTTGATCTCATTCTTATAAATTTTATATATATAGCTCACCCCCTACTTAGTCACCTGTTACCCTAATGTTCTACTACTGAAAAAATTATTTGGTCTCTGTGATTATCAAAAAAATAGATGATAAATATTTTTGTAGACTTGTATCATGTCCCCATCTGAGAAATCGTACCTTTTATCTTACAGAACATTGCCAAACCGTTCAGTGACTCTTTCCTATCATAAGCTCTTACCCTAAACCCAGAGAAATATCCTGTTTAGACTCTTACATTGACCTGCTCTCTAGCATTAACTAGAGTCATTCTTATGATAGTAATTAGTGAGCCCAAACTTGTGCATCAAATTACCTTAAATACTGGACCTGACTAATCAGCTATTATAGCAGTTATAACTTATTACTTCCTTGACGTCTTGTGTATAAAAACATTGCTCAGTATTATTTATGCCTAGAATTCTTAATTAGTACTGTTATATTCTAAAGCTTACAAACACTGATTATAGTAGACTTCATATATAATACTGCATTATATGTATAATCACACACTTAATCTTTTTTATAGGTCACAGACTTTCAAGCCAATCCCCATATACTATATGATAAGTTTAAAAACTTTTACTTTGCTGATAAATAATGGGAAGAACCGTACTACTTTTTACTATTAAATATTCAGTTTTGCCACTATTAAATCTGCACCTAACCTAGAAGTATTTTTCAAGTGATAATCTTTATACATCTATCACTATTCCTAACTGAGGTGGACACTTTTTTAGAATCATCTGTACCAAAGCTATAACTGTTATACAACCTTACATTAAAGTCCTTGGTCTAAATCATAATTTTATATATATATGAAGTGAGAACCAATAGGGCATACCCGTATGACATATATACTGAACACGCTAGTAGATGATACCTACCCACTCCTCACCTTATTTGCATGAGAAGTTAGTACACTCTGTTCACATCTATAACCCCTGTTTTCTAATTGTACCTCGCAGCCACTCATCTCGTGGTATCCAACACTATTTGTTAAGTCTCCTTCTCTCTATACCACATGGATGAGACATAATTTTCATCAGCTCTGCTAATATGGTGGATAACGATAATACTATAAAGCTTTCTACACATATAGATAGTTCTACAATATTACATAATTTTCTCTATAAATCTATAAATCGATCAGTTTATAATCACTCACACTCAAATACGAATAGTAATAAAAACTAAAGTGTTTATGAAATAGTGAACTAATCTGAACTTACTAGTTCGTTCACTAATACATCAACAATTATAAATTGGATATCCTCTGACATAATTAAAAATATAATCATTTACTCAATCACATAATAATCTAATGGTGTTGTTGTTTTAAAACGATCTACATCATTTCATTACATTTTCCTTTTCACAAACCTTTTCACAATAATTTGACTTTTTTTTATAAACAACATCATATGGCCAATTCATATAATACTCATGGGTGGGAGCAATTGTTGATCACACTAATTTCTCTTTTGTTGTCTGGCATCGTGCTTGATTTTTGCAAATGTGACTAGTTTTTTTTTCCTACTGCAAATGGATGATTAGCTAATAACTCAAGGTTCCAGAATTAATACTTATAGCCTAATGAGAAATAAATCTCGTCAAATCCATATAATTCATGAGACTAAATGGTCGGACTTTCAATTTTTTTATTAATTTTTATATAATTTCGAAGTAATAAGAAGATAAGAAGAAAAAAGAAGTACTTAAGTAATTATAATATATAAAAATCATTAAGCGAATGCTCATTATATGCTTGCTCTCTTAAAATAATTAAATTAAAAAAGTAATAACAAAATTTATAAAGAAAATATCACCAATTAAATAAACTTGACGTCTTAATTAGGAGAATAGATAAAAATTACAGCCCATCGTTCTAATTAATTGAAACATTTTTCCCATAAAGAGAAATCATAGCTCTCAGTAAATAACAATAAATTTAATCTATCTTCTTGTCCCATTAAAAATTAATCCCTTGATAAATTAACTTAGCCACTGAATCTTAAAATAAATAAATCAAGTTTTTATCTCAATATAATATTTTTCAATTACACATATCACTTATGTGATATTTATTAACTAAATATATATATTATATAAGATTACATACAAAACTAACAAATCCATGAATATAACTACTTAATTATTATAAGAGGGAACTCTTCAAAATCTCCTCTCACCTCCAAATCTGGAATGTTATATATATTAGTGAGCATGTTACTATGTTATTATAATTAAGATAATTATTAGTGGTAGTTTAATGCTGAAACTCTTCAAGTATTATTAATAAGATATAAGAATTAAAGATTCCTTATCATAGTTCACAAATTGCAATATAATCACATAATCCCACAAATAATTTGAAGGTGATAAAATAAAATATATTATCAGATATTTAATATTCACAAGATCTGCAATGTATATATCCTTAACAAACTATATAATATACAATAATCATATTAACAGAGTTGGAGTTTTAATTTTCCTGTGTAGGCTCAAAGTAATTTTAAACTATACTAAGATACTGCTGTAAAATAAACACTCAGTATTTATTGAGTGGACGCTGTGATTTTTTCCGTTAATGGGCCCCACATCGATATAATTACAGCATGTGACTCTTCTTATTAAACCTCAGTTCTCTCTAAAAGTTCGATTTCTCCTAGGATAATGTATTCTCACTCTCTAGTTTGATAGTATACCCTCTAGAATTTTTTTTAAGAAAATGTGATTTAGTATATCATATATATATATATGTCTCTATATGTCTTTCTGTTTATTTGTTAATAAATGTATTTATTTATTATTCTTTTTTTTTTTTCAAAGTATTTAAAAATTAGTTATAAAATTAAAATAACTAAATATTATGATAAATTATTGACTTTGACTTAGTGAGAAGTATTGTATTACTGGGAATGAACATGTTTAATTGTGAGTAGACTTAGAAATTATTCAAAAATTCATACACATCTTAATGCGTGTTGCTATTGTAACATTGATCTGAGAGTTAGTGTAGTCTCACGGCTATCACAAAATATTTTTGATCAGCGACATATCCCTCACAAATCAATGGTCTTCCCAGATCTCTCTCATTCTCCTCTAAATTTTTAGTTTCAGGGGTTAGAGCTTTGTGGTTTAAAAAAAGATGCAAATGTACCATGTTCTACGTTTTTTTGTAAAACTAACCAACCTAAATATTTCACACAATGTGTTGACGATGTAAACTCTCTAGAACAGATCACAACACCTCTTCAATAAACATTACTCAGTCCTAAAATTCCTCTGTGAGACCCAAATTTAGCGATCAAAAAGCCTGTAATTTTATCGATTTTACATATGACGTTTCATATTTACCGAGACAGACTCGTCTATCTCTTATCTCCAAAAATATTAAACATTAATGGTCTGACTTCGTGAAACAGATAAAAAATCTCTCTAACAACCCTATAAAAATATAAAGAATAAATAAAATAGAATGACTTATGACATACTATACTATTCTATAGACTCAAATGCACTACATAATGTCTTCTCCTCGTTAATATATAATTAAAAGATACATAAATGCTTACCTCCCGTCTGTTCACATAATTTATCGAAATTGCATTTCTCTGTATTGTGTGTGTGAGGCGTGTCTCCTAATTTATTCACAGAACCGCTAAGTGAGTGGGGATAAAATAATAAAATTACATCAGTAGGTATTATAAGCCTGTGGGTCAATAAAATTTAAAAGTGAGCACAACGTGCTCCATAATACATGTATTTTTTTATAAAATAAGTGTTTATTTATTTCTTCTTTTCTATAGAAAAATATAAGTATGTAGATATATATATATAATATATATATAGTATATATAATTATATATCAGTATGAAATACTATTAACAAATAAATAAATAATGAAAATAATTAAAATGAGTGATGTCAGTGTTTTAGTATCTTTGTGCTAACAATGAGCTATTATGTTAGGCCCCTCTCAGTAAAATTTGAATAATTCTTATTCGATTATATATTCATTTCTGTTATAAAAAAAAAATTGATTACATGTAGATGGGATCTCAGTCCAGCTATGTTTTCCACGAGCGTTCCCTATGCTATCATAGGTTCTAACTGATATATGCTGAAGAGAGTAGAGAGTTTCACCTAAGTATCTGCGGACATATTTTAGTTTGATAACTTGAACGAAAACATATTATATATCTATTAGCACATAGACCTGCCTCCCTTAACAACAAATTGAGGACTCAAAATATTTTTATACCCTTTTCATATTACCCGGTACCGAGAAGAAGTTATTAAAATATCTGTATTGAGCAGGCTTATAAAACTTTTTTCGTAAGACGTTTTATATATGTAATCGCTTGTTTTTCATTATATATCTTCACATTGAATATAACTCTCTCTTTCTAGTAGATTAATTATGACCTGCTCAATATCATACCCTCTAATTACCTTCGTTTTTTTTTACTCAATTCAAAATTATAGCAGCAGGGTGTCTCCACAGGAGTATCTCTCATTATGAGACAATCACTAATAGTTAGATTAGTATGCTAAAGATAAATCTAAATAAGTATATGCGAGAAGCAACACAAGTGAAGAGCAGACAGTGAAAGAGAGAGGGTCATATCTTTTACGTGAAAATGCATGGTAGTTACAGTTCTCTCTCAGAAGACTATATTAAAATTATTTGAAATTAATAAAACATATTATCTATATAAAAATAAAAAAAATTTATAAGGAGCGCCTCACTATATTAAAGGTGTGGTTTCAGAATAATGACGAGAATCACCACTCCGTGATAATATTATGTGTATATGCGTTAATTATTGTTTATAAATTTTAAAATAAATTTAATTAGGGATATTATAGTGTCTATAACCGGATATCACTAACAAACTACTTATCATAACCTGTATCATTATGATTATTCACTATGTAATTAGTATATCAGGATAACCTGGCGATGGATCAAAAATTGAAAAGTCTATGGGAGTTTTTAAACACTTTGAGAGGCTTTATGTAACTTTTTTTCTAAAGGAGACCGCCAATTTTTGTTTCCACTATTCTATTAATTATTTTTGAGTATCCTGGTGATTTATCAATTTAAAATAAATGCTTGCGATTGTAAATCTTATTTACTAATTAAACATAATTATTTTTTTATTTTCTATTTTAATTTATTTATATATTGTTATGATTATTAATATAATAAATCTAAGGGGTATGGGCCAAACCATCTCAATATTCTTTCTTTCTTTCGTAATCACCTTCCTCTTGGCTGCTCTACTGTTACTGCACTCTAACATTCAAATATGAGTGGATACCATTTCGTACAGTCAAATGTTTATAATTTTTAATGGTGTAGATGGTTGCTGTAATTTTGGACTAGGAAAATTTCCACAATTACCCCCCAAATAAATACCATATTGCCATAAAAATAAATTAGAAATAACATAAAATATTTAACACACAGTGAAGGCAAGAAATTATATAGAAAATATAAGCCCTACATAGTGTATGTGTGTAGAAGTGTGTAGGCTTTAAAATATTTTTTTGATATTGAAAAGTAGATACTACATGTTAGCACATATGAGCGTCTCCGATTTTATATATGAAATCCGACAAAAAGACAAGCCCATATCAAAGTAGAGAGGCACTTTACCCTGCTCGCCACTTTTACCCTCTACTACACTCTTTTTCATTACAAATTACCAATACCCAATTCATATTCATTTTCTAAATGAGAGGCAGTTTATAAATGAAGATTTAATTTAAAATAAATTTTTTATTGTCAACTGAATTTAAGAATTAAATACCTTTTTACAAAGATGTTATCAAATTAACTTCGATATTATTTTATGTTCTTGTTTAGTTTTATTTATAAGATAAGCTTAGGAATTTAAACAATGTGAAACGCAGTTAGTGTAAATATAGAAACGTGCAAATATATATTAATATAAGATATCATAGCATGTTTCGCTCTAAGTTATTCTTTGATAAATTTATTGTTTTTATATTTAATTATAGGTGAGAAACTTGCTTACAAGTTTACTTTAACATAACTTTCGTCTTTTTTTCTTAATTTTGTGTTTCTTTGATTCAGTTTATCGTTTAGACCTTGGATTCTCTATATTTTAAGATTTATTTTACTTCTCAGTAATTATATGTACAATGTATACAAAAATATAATAAAGAAGAATGAATTACTACGTTTTTCACTTTACTTTCGAAATTGAGTTCAGCCTGTTCACGTGTTTCTCAAAACAAATAGAGATAAAGTTAAAAGCAAAATGTTTTATATAGTGAAGTGTCTATAGTTATAAAATTGATTTTTGATATATATTACTATATAGTCAATCTTCTACTCTATTATTTATATTATAGTTAAACCACTGGTATACTAATCAAGTTTTTCCAACTATTATAATTGTAGATTATGTACGAAACTACAGTCAAAGTTAATTAATAGGAATCCAGGTGTATCAATTCGTAAAGACTGTCATTAATTTAAGTTGATAGAAAGAAACTTGAAGAATTTGTAGAGACTAATCTACCAATATATTTATCTCTAATTTTCAACAAATAATTTGAGTCTTAAGTATCTCTATTATTTATTTGTTTAATTTATTTATCAAGTTTATTACTATTAAACAATATTTGTTGCTCCAGTTTTTTAAATGTTTTACGTTTATGTAATATTTGATGATTTAATTCATTAACTGTATTTAATCGTATATACTGATCCGAAAGGATATACTTAAGTAGTGAATTTTAATGGCAGAAGAGAAAAATGATAACAGTATAAATTCGAAAATTGAGTTTTATTGAGATTATAAAATTTGTGTTCAGTTGGTGGAAAAAGTCCATTAGTTCTGCTTAGTAAAATATGATCGCCCATGAGTTCTCGTATTAGTATAAATAAATAAATATATTAACTAGTTGGTCAGGTAGATAGAGAAATTAACTGGCAAATTGCGGATTTACGCTCTTCAAATATTCAAAAGTCGAAGACTGAAGTTTTCGAAGTAATAGCACGCCTTCATATTCGTTGGAATGTATAAATAAAACTCGTAATCTAGAAAATTTTCATTAAAAACAAACAATTCTTTAAATTTGATTATTAATTTACTATTCATACTTTGATATGCATATTTCGAAACCATAAGACGCTCAATATATTTTATTTTGATGCCATTCTTGTAGCTTTCTCAACTTTCTTTTTTCTCTCTTTATATCTACAGATAAATTTACTCAAAAAATATAATATTTCTCATAAATAAGTAAAATATAATATAAGCTGTTGTGTTATATATTAATCTTTACTGTCCCATATAAATTTATTGTAAAGTTTGGATTGGTTCTTTTCGCGAAAAGTAGTTATTACCTCAGTGTTGCCTACACACAAGATGTGTTCTCTCTATGAATAAATTTTTTACTTATTATTGGATGTCTGATTTGCAATAATAGTACTATTAAATAATTTAATCCTTAGTTCATAATTCCATGGATTACATGATACTTCTTGGTTAGTTTTACGCTTAGTGCAAAAAGAATTTGGAAGCACAAAACATATATAATACCTTGAAAATCAATCTAGTGTGAGAAAGTAATGAAAGCTCGCTAATACTCAAAAATCGTATCGTCTAGAACGGCCGAAATCTCCTTGCATAATTGATTACGTGCTATACACACACTCAATCTTCAGGAGTATAGTTCTGCACATTCATTCCTAGCATTAGGCTATAAAATATTGCACGCACTAAAAATCATTCATGCGATCTCGAGGATTTTAAGTTGTTACTATAAATGGTCGAAAAGCAATCAGTGGATTTTCAACCCTAAGTGTTGGAAATTGTACATGCTTCAGTGTGTCCTTTGCATAAGTTCTCTTGCACAAAAGAATACCAAACAAGTCCTTTTTAACTTGCGTGTCAAAATACACGTTTTGAGGATAAGCGCTTAAATGATACTTAAGAACATTATTAATTTTCACAGAACCAAAACTGTTGTTTATAAAACACGTGATAAAATAAATACAATATAGTGAAGAAATGAAATTACAATTAAAACAAATTTCGCGTAATATATATAACCCGTACTGACATACATCCCCTAAATCGTAGGTGAATAGATAGGATTCATAGACTTATGAGCGAACATAGTATAAATATTAATTATAATTATATAGTACTTCAATCTATATAAGCTTATAATTTTTTCAACAAATTGAAACTTTGAGTGATGAAAGTATAATAATATATAATATGTGTATGCTGAGTGCTTATAGATTATGTGTGTTTGTGTACTAAAATATATATGAAAAGAATTGTTAACTTTTAATTACTAGCTACCACTGTAGCATCGTCACAAAAAGTTAATAACATTATAAATAAAATTAGTGAATATTTTCCTATACTAAATAAAAATAAATGAAGTACCTCGAAAAAAAATATTTTCTATGATTCAGGTTATATATTATTATTAGTTTTTACTTTTTTATTACGTAAACAATTTGTACGCGAAAGGATACACTGACCGTATCCACCAAGCGCTAACCTAACTCAACAAATATGTCCGATAAAATGTTAAGCATTGATTAAAGTACTGTAATATTTAATATATATTTAATATTATATTCTTATAGTA
>JABUQX010075061.1:47500-51856 GCA_015478945.1 Trachelipus rathkii | reverse complement strand
ATTAGCCACTTGTTCAGACTCAACTGTGTTATATTCATTATAGTGAAATATTTCCATGTTTTTCGTTTATCTTTAACATATATATATATATATATATCATATATATATATAAATATGCAACATATATATATATATATATATATAATATATCTATATATATATATAATTATAAAAATCTTTCATATTCATGTTTATCATTTAAATTTTATATAGATATATGTTCCATATATTACCTAAGACATATAGCTCATCTTTTAACTCTTATTATATATTTTATAATGTTTTGGGTTATTTGCAATTCATCTTTTATAATATATCATCATTTATATCAAAATATCGTTGATATAGTTTAATTATTCATTAATGTATTCAGCAGTTGTGTCATAAAGTTCCTTCAGACTATCTTAGTATGTTACATTCAGATACTTTATATTATCTTTATATTTGTTTTTAAGTGATGAACTAAAATGATTCATTTTGTCTATATAACTTGAATCTGAACGATGTTATAATAAGTCATCAATGGGGTTTCTTAAATATAGTAAAATTGATTCTTGGTATAATAATAATTGATCACATAATTGATATTATATTTGCTCATCTGTATTAAGATGCAAGACTCATATATTCTGCCATCTGTAGCTGAAATGTAGAATCCAAATGATGTAGGTTCAAATACTGCTGTTTCATTATTTCTCTCCCATAATCTAACTTCCAAACTGATTATGTTTTGATGTTTATAAAATGCTAGAGTAAGTTGCTTATCGCTGGTTTCTTCGCACAGGTTAATAACTGTTTCGGTCCAGTTTAAAGCTGAGCTTGGTTTAAAGTATTCTGTAAGCCACTCTTCAGTGTGATTACATATACAAAGTAATTCATCTGGACTCACGAAAATACGCTTGGTATTATAACAGGGTGATTGGGTAGCACACTTGAAAAATTCAAATCCATCGGGTTTTCTTTTATATAAGAATGAAACCCTACTTCCGGGGATCTTGATTTCCCATTGGATAATGTCTTGGATTGAGGTATACTTGTTAAGGTGATTCATGATATACACTTAGTGAAAATAGAACACTTTTATTACAAACCAGAGAGCTTGTGCACCGCTTAACAGCTAAAACGAGTATGATTTTAAAATGAGTTTGGGTCTAAAACACGCATCCTCAAATATAATTTTCATCCAATCACAGGTAAGGTTCAGGATATGAAAAAACATGTTTTTACATACGTAAAACCAAAAAAGCGATAAAATAATTCTCGACCAATCACATACGAGGTCATATAGAGATAAGGATTACTCCGTCCACTCACAAGAAAGGTAAACATTTCCTTCTTACCCGCTTAAAGGATCTTACCGATCCAGCATGTTTCAGTTTGAAATATATTTATAAAATAATAATAACATTGATTCTCGATTCTTGTCTATACTGGAATTACCTTTTGACCTGGTATTAGGCTTAAATTTAGGCCTAACGTAGTTATTGCACCACATTTTACAGAAAAAGGTCAGTTTGAAATATATTTTGACCTGGAATTAGGTCTAAATCGCCCCGGGATAAGGATTATCCTAATTTTAGGCCTAAAGTAGTTATTTCAACACATTTTACAGAGAGAGGTCAGTTTCGTATCTGTAAGGAGTGCGGGTTGTTGTGTTTTCTCGTGATGGATTGTCAATGTACATAGATAATAATAATAATAATAAAGAAAATCCGAATTATTTAAAAAACTTTGAAATATTTTTAGTTAACATCGAGCGAATAATATAAATGTAAGTGAATAATTGTTATTTTTAAATAAGAACTTAGAATGATTTTAATAAAATACATGTTATGTTAGCAGAGAAGAACTTATTTTGTTATTTTTATACTTATTACATGGCTAAAGATGATGTAAAGCAGTAAGTCAATAGAACATAACGTGGCATAGCTTGATGTAGAGGGGTGCTAGGGGCTGACCTTACTGATTTACTGATTTATTGCTTTAAGGTACGTAAAATATATGTTTTTAATAAAATTTCATAAAATTTTAGTAAAAGTTATTTTAAAACTTGATAGTTATAAAATTTATAAACCAAAAGTATTAACAGTTAATAATAATTTCTTTGTTCAAAGATAATGATTGATTTATTATAGAAGTTTTAAGAAACTTTGAAATAATTTTAGTTATATTTGAATGAGTAATATAAATGTACGAGTTTAATTAAAACATAAAATGTTTTAATAAATTATACGTTATATGTGTAAGTAAATCTGCGTGTGTAAGTAAATCTGTGTGTGAGTGTAAGTAAATCTGTGTGTGTGTGTGTGTGTGTGTGTGTGTGTGTGTGTGACCGTGTGTATAAGTGTAAATGTAAGTGTCTATGCGATAAGTGTCATAGTGAATGTGTGTATAAGTGTAAGTGAATGTGTGTGTGTATAAGTGTAAGTGTGTGTATAAGTGTAAATGTAAGTGTCTATGGGTAAATGTAAGTGTCATAGTGAATGTGTGTATAAGTGTCATAGTGAATGTGTGTATAAGTGTAAGTGTGTGTGTGTGTGTGTGTGTGTGTGTGTGTGTTCTAAATAATAATAACAATAGGCATGAAGTAAATAACACTAAGTATAATAATAAAAATAAAAATAAAATAATAAAAATAATAAAAATAATAATAAAAATAAATAAAAATAATAATAAAATTAAAAACATAATGTTAATAAATATATGAGTTAAAACAGTAAAACATATGAGTTAAAGCAGTAAAGCAGAAAGTTAAAGCAGTAAAGCAGAAAGTTAAAGCAGTAAAGCAGAAAGTTAAAGCAGTAAAACAAAAGCATACTAATCCCCCCTTGGTGTTAGGTCACACCTCTATTGATTTACTGATTTACTGCTTTAAGGTATGTAATGTATATGAGTTAAAGCAGTAAAACATATGAGTTAAAGCAGAGTAAAGCAGAAAGGATTAAAGCAGTAAACAGTAAAACAAAAGCATACTATTCCCTTAGGTGTTAGGTAACACCTCTATTGATTTACTGATTTACTGCTTTAAGATATGTAATGTATGTGAGTTAAAGCAGTAAAGCAGAAAGTTAAAGCAGTAAAGCAGAAAGTTAAAGCAGTAAAGCAGTAAAACAAAAGCATACTAATCCCCCTTGGTGTTAGGTAACACATCTATTGATTTACTGATTTACTGCTTTAAGGTATGTAATGTTAATAAATATGTGAGTTAAAGCAGTAAAACATATGAGTTAAAGCAGTAAAACATGAGTTAAAGCAGTAAAACAGTAAAACAAAAGCATACTAATCCCTTTGTTGTTAGGTAACACCTCTATTGATTTACTGATTTACTGCTTTAAGGTATGTAAAGTTTATGTTTTTAATAAAATTTCGTACAATTGTAGTAAAATAAAATGATTATATATCAGACACTCTGGATTTTTTCTTCTTACATACAATTTTTAAAAATTTATAAATTAAAAAGTATTAAGTAAAAAGTATTAAGTAAAAAATAATGTTAATAAATATATGTGTTAAATAATAGGTCTGTAATGAGTTACAGTTTTAGGTTCGCGAAAATGTTTTTAATAAAAATGTTTAAGTATGAAATAAAAATGAATGACTTATAGTATATATATTTTTCATTCGCGCGGGAATATTGCGCCTGCGGGCGCACGCGGCGGGCGGGAACGCGGTGGACGGGGACGCGGCGGCGTCGCACCTGCGGGTGCGAGGCTGGCATCCTTTGCGGGTGGGGCTCATGCTGAGCCCTGGTGGTTAACTTGTGAACTAGGGGTGAAGACATTAATATTAACTCTGTTCTTTAATGGAGGGTAGAGATGATCCATCAAAGATGATTTCATCAAAGATGAATCATCAATATAGACGGTATCAAAGATGACGTCATCAAAGATGAGTCATCAAAGATGAACCTTCAAAGTTGAGGCATCAAAGTTGAGGCATTAATGCTGAGGCATCAAAGTTGAGGCATCAAAGTTGAGGCATCAAAGTTGAGGCATCAAAGTTGAGGCATCAAAGTTGAGGCATCAAAATATCAAGTGTGTGAGTGTAAACGTAAGTGTATCTGTGTGTGGGTGTGAGTGTAAGTGTATATGGTTTAATGTAAGTGTCTATGGAGAGTGTAAGCGCTTATAAGTGTCATAGTGTGTATAAGTGTCATAGTGAATGTGTGTATAAGTGTTATAGTGTATGTGTGTGTGTGCAAGTAATATATATATATATAGGCTATAAGTGATAGAAAAAGACTAACTCATAGTAGGAAGCATCCTAGCAGCTTGTAATATACACCAATCGATTCCTCATACCTTATAACCTGGGGTAGATACCCATATTAGGGCTATTCTAGGCTCAGGGGAGGCT
>JABUQX010075061.1:27500-42500 GCA_015478945.1 Trachelipus rathkii | reverse complement strand
TATATATATATATATATATATATATATATATATATATATATATATATATATATATATTAAAATTTAGGAAGAAAGCAAATTATTCTTTTTCTGTATTTTTTAAAAATTTTATTTCCTATAAAATATTTTCTCAGTTTTAAATTCTAAGCTAATAAAGATGTCATTGACAAACATTCAATTTAAACATACCATAAAAATTTTGCAACAGAGAATTAATGATTTCAGATGTAAATGGAGAAGGAATTATAATTAGGAGCCGGAGCCGGAGCCGGAGAGGAACAATTTTAAAATGCCGAAACCGGAGTCGGAACCGGATAATTTTTAAATGCCGGAGCCGGAGCCGGAGCCGGAGCCGGAGCCGGAGCAGGAGCCGGAGTCGCAGCCGGGTAATCTCAAAATGCTGGAGCAGGAGCAGGAGCCAGAGCCGGGTAATTTTAAAATGATGAACCCGGAGCCTGAGTCGGAGCCGGAAAAAAATTTGCCGGCTCCGCAGCCCTGGCGCTAGGTAATGAACCTCCCAATTTCATGCGATAGAGATTCGGTGGCAACAAACAAACAAACTAACTAACTAACTAACTAACTAACTAACTAACTAACTAACTAACTAACTAACTAACTAACTAACTAACTAACTAACTAACAACTATATATATATATATATATATATATATATATATATATATATATATATATATATATATATATATATATATATATATATATATATATATATATATATATATATATATATATATATATACTACCTATATATATATATATATATATATATATACATACGACCTGTTGTATCATAGGAATGGGTTATTTTTGTATATGGCACACGAACATTTGTTTCCTAGGTAAGTACTCCTTATATATATATATATATATATATATATATATATATATATATATATATATATATATATATATATATATATATATATATATATATATATATAATAAATATCTTTATTATTTTTCTTTCTATATTTTTATATATATTTAAATACATATATATATATATATATATATATATATATATATATATATATATATATATATATATATATATACTATATATATATAAAAATATATATATATATATATATATATATATATATATATATATATATATATATATATATATATATATATATATATATATATATATATATATATATTGCGAAGAAGAATTACTTGTACTTGTACTTGCACCTTTTGTACTTGAAAATTTGCAAAGTACTTGCAAGTACTTTTGGCATTTTTAACTTGCCAATATTTTTTTTTTATCATTTTCCTACGTATTGATATTATTATTTCTTATATGTATTTTAAAAATGAATTTACATTTAAGAATAAAAAAATTATGATAATCTATTTATATATATATATATATATATATATATATATATATATATATATATATATATATATATATATATATATATATATATATATATAATATATATATATATATATATATATATATATATATATATATATATATATATATATATATATATATATATATATATATATATATATATATATATATATATATATATATATATATATACAGAGATGGGCAGTACCGCGGTACATGTACCGGGTACTTGTATCGGGCGATACATTTTGTACCGGTATCGGTATCGCCAACACTGTTGCTAAAGTACCGATGTATCGGTATCGCCCACTTGTTTTTTTGTGTACCGATAGCGAAAAATTTTAATATTAGTACATTTATTTTTTGTATATATATATATATATATATATATATATATATATATATATATATATATATATATATATATATATATATATATATATATATATATACTATATTCATATCTATATATATCTATATATATATATATATATATATTATTAGTGATGCGGCAGATGTCATTTTCGCATCCGCGGTTTGCGGATGTTTAATTTTAATATCCGCGGATGTGGATGCGGATGTTTGATATATATATATATATATATATATATATATATATATATATATATATATATATATATATATATATATATATATATATATATATATATATATATGCCAACCTCTTTCCCCAACCTCCTCCCTCAATGAAAGGGATTTTGCAATGGATTATATACTTTTTGCTCTAGTATTGAAATTCAAATATAGAAAGGTTGTGCTTGAGAAACATTATTTTTTCTGCCTTTTCTGCTGAGAGTCTGTTTCTCTTTTCATCATATATTAGCCCAGCATTGCTAAATACTCTCTCACTTGGAACATAAGTTGTAGGACAGGCCAAGTATTTCCTTGCAAGTTTACTCAAGCGTGGGTAAACATTTTGCTTAACTTTCCACCAACTGATAGGATCATCATTTGTATCTAGTCGTTTTTCTTGATGATAGTTTTCAATCATTTGCACTACATGTTGGGGTAATCTATGTGAGTGAGCAGGTTCATTCCTTCTTCGACTAAATCTTTCTCTCCTCATAATCCATGGTTCGATCGTGCCTGTTCTCTGGCCATTCAGGCTAGAGACAGCGCTTATCAGGGGTGGAAAAATTCTCGTTCTCCTATCACTCTCGCTAATTTTCATTCAGCTAGAAACCGTTGCAGGGATACTCTTCGACGAGCAAAGCGGGCTTTCATCAAACGAAAGTGCGCTAACCTCCTTGGTTCTCCTACTGACAAATCTTTCTGGCCTCTTGCCAAAAACATCTCTAACAACTTCTGCAAATCTGCCTTTCCTCCTCTTATTCGATCTGATGGCTCTGTTGCTAACTCTCCAACTGAAAAGGCCAATCTCTTCGGCCTCCTATTTTCCTCTAACTCAACCTTGACGATTCTGGCATTCCTCCTCCTCCACCTTCTCCTCTCAGGTGTCCTATGTCTTTGCCTGTAATTACATTTGATCGGGTGCATAGGCTCCTGAGATCTATGAACGTTAGGAAGGCGGGGGGGCCGGATGGCATCCCCAGTTTTGAAGGAGTGTGCTTGGCTGGCCCCTCCCCTCGTTCAACTATATTCTCTATGTCTCAATACTAACACTTTCCCTCAGTGTTGGAAGCATGCACATGTCCAACCTATTCCGAAAAAAAAGGAAGCCGCTCTGATCCTTCTAACTATCGCCCTATAGCTCTCACCTGTATTCTATCTAAGATCTTTGAAACCTTTCTTAACTCTCACTTCTTAGACCATCTGGAATCTCATTCTCTTCTTTCCGATCGCCAGTACGGCTTTCGGCGTTCGAAGTCTACTGGTGATATACTTTCCTATTTAACCGATTTATGGTTTTCCGCCCTCAGGAACTACGGGGAGACTTGCGTGGTGGCGCTTGACATATCCAAAGCATTTGACCGGGTATGGCACGCGTCACTGCTCTCCAAGCTCCCCTCCTTTGGGTTTCCTCCTTCTCTTTGCTTACTTATGTCTAGCTTTCTTTCAAGTCGCTCAATATCGGCTGTGGTTGATGGAGCAACTTCTTCTTTTTCTGTCAATAGTGGTGTTCCTCAGGGTTCTGTCTTATCTCCTACTTTATTCTTACTTTTCATTAATGATCTTCTCACCTGCACATCTAACTCTATCCACTCATATACCGATGACTCGACCCTTCATTCTTCAACTCATTTCAATTCTGCTCCCTCTTTTACTTCTAGAATTGCCTCTCGTCTTAATCTTTCCGATTCTATTCTCGCTGATCTGGATAGAATTTCCGATTGGGGTCGTCTCAACCTTGTGAAATTCAATTCTTTAAAAACTCAACTTCTTCAAATCTCCCTCTCTAAAACACCTTCTAACTTTCCTATCTCTTTCGACGGTTCTCTCGTCTCTCCTGTTGACAATATAAACATCCTTGGCCTTAACATAAACAAAAAAATGTCTTGGAAACCTCACATCACAACGGTTGCTAGGGCGGCCTCAAAGAAACTGGGAGTTCTGTTTAGACTGCGAGATTTTTTTTCCTCTTCTCAGTTACTCCAGCTATACAAGGGTCTCATCCGCCCTTGTATGGAGTACTGTTCTCATATCTGGGGGGGCTCTGGTTTCACCCGGCTTTTGGACAGGGTCGAGTCAAAAGCCAAAAGGCTTATAAACTGTTCTGTACTTTCCAGTTCACTTGATCCTCTATCTTTGCGGCGCGATGTTGGTGCTTTATCTCTTTTCTATAGGTACCGCAACGGCAGGTGTTCGAGGGAACTTACCACTCGCGTACCACCACCTTTACGACGCCCTCGTAGCACAAGGGGTGCTGTGTCTGCGCACGAGTTTTGTGTTGATGTAGGTAACTCCAGGCTAGTTCGTTGCGGTGCTTCCTTCTTTCCTGCCACATCTGTTCTGTGGAATTCTCTTCCATCTCCTGTTTTTCCTGCTGAATTTAATCTCCCTCACTTTAAAGCCTGCGTCTGTGCTCATCTGCGTAATTTACGCTAGTGGATGAAATTTTAGCGTGCAACACCCCCTCCCTGAATAGGGCTCTGCCCGTGAGTGGTGGTGACAACTGTAAAAAAAAAAAAAAAAATCATTTGCACTATATCTTTTGGTAATGAGTGTGTTTCTTCATCATTACTGGACTGTAAAAATTTTTCCATTGAATCTGTTATTGATTTACTTGTAGAAGGTGTTGGTTCTGTAGATTTCGTTCAGATTGAAGTTTTTCAACTGCAACACAAAGTGACGAATTAACTTGTTCTAATATTGTGTTACAAAAAAAAACTTGCTTTTATTACGGGGGTCTAAGTAAGTTGCAATAGTATGAAGGTCATTAATTTCCACAAAACCAAAGCGTTTTTCTAGTTAAAGTTTTATTACATCTTTCATTCTTTTTAAACCGTCATCATTTTCATTTGAAGATGGTTCAAAATGATTCCTTAGCGTTGAGATTATATTATTGAGTATTACATCGCAGACAGAAGCTGTAGAGGCGCTGATTCTTTTGGTAATTTCTTCAAATGGTTCCAATAGTTTAATGCGGTGTGATATGATGTCATTTTCCACATTAGTAAGAATGTTAACTTTGGAATATGAACTAGCGTACATAGCAAGAGGTTCTTTGAGCAATACCATTCTTTCCATCATATGAAGTGTACTATTCCAGTTAGTTGGAACGTCTTTGATAACAGTACGATATAGAATATCAAGCCCTTTTTGAATTGTCTTCAACTCATTTTGTGCTACTGCGTTCAGATTCATCTTAAGTATTTTTTTTATAAAATTCTTTATCAAATCTCGAGAATAAATATCCGCGCAACATCCGCAGGGCAAAGCGCGGATGCGGATGCGGATGCTGATCTTTAATTGTGCGGATGCTCCATGGATGCGGATGTTACCTGCATCACTAATATATATATAACGTGTTCCAATATGTTTATTCCTGCAATCGTACATTCAAAATTTATGCCGTTCGGACTTCAGACTCGCAGTCTCTTATTGCAAGTTGATTGAAGAAGTTAGGCTTGTCAATTTGTTTGTAATTTTTATTTAATATTTTTTGAAGTTTTATTTTTCAAATTAACTTTAACAATGAGTAAATGTAACACTGAAAGTGATTCATTAGTTCCAAAAGATTCCGAAGAACATTTCAAAAAAATTAATGCAACAAACTGGGGTAAGTCCGAATTAATAACTTCTGGGACATTTTTTGAACTTGCTCACTGTGACAGCAATTTTAAACTTTCGTTTCTATACAAATTTCAAAATCTTTACCTTTGTTTAACTTTAATTTTTATACAATTTAAAAGTTACAGATGAAGAAGCACCGAATCGACATAAAAACTATATCAACAGTAATAGAATGTATTATGTGTATAACTATTTCTCGAAAAACTATTTATCATTTTTTGTTTATGTCTTCAAATGTACCGATGTATCGGATGTATCGGCGATACAATACCGAGTACCGGTATCGCCCAAACGTTTTTTCAAAGTACCGAGTATCGGTATCGCCCAAGAGAATTTACAAGTATCGATGTACCGGTATCGCCCAAACAATTTTCATGTACCGTGCCCATCACACTGTATATATATATATATATATATATATATATATATATATATATATATATATATATATATATATATATATATATATATATATATATATATATATATATATATATATATATATATATGCGAGATGTGGTTGATTGGATTTGGAAGTTGTGTAACAAAGCGTTTATGGAGGGTATAATTCCAAGGGATTGGAGGAGAGCAATAATAGTACCCTTATATAAGGGTAAGGGGATAAGGTAACTGTAGGTATTATAGGGGAATTAGTTTATTGAGTGCTGTAGGGAAGATATATGCTGGTGTTTGGGTCGAAAGAGTGGGTCGAGTGACTGAAGGACTAATTAGTGAAGAACAAGGTGCGTTTAGAAATGGTAAAGGGTGTGTGGATCTAATCTTTACATTGAAACAAGTGATTGGGAAAATGAGGGAGGAAAGAATAAATTGTATTTAGGTTTTATGGATTTACAACGGGCGTATGATAGGATTAATAGGGAAACTCTATTGCAGGTGTTAGTGATATATGGCGTTGGTGCTAAGCTTCTGAATGAAATAAAAGGTATGTATGACGATAGTGAAGCGTGTGTAAGAATAAATAGTCGAAAGTGATTGGTTTAATATTAATAGCGGAATGAAGCAGGGATGTGTTATGTCTCCTTGGTTATTCAATTTGTATATGGATGGGATTATGAAAGAATTAGAGGTGGGGGTGGCAGGGGATTGTGTTAGAATAATGGAGAACAGAAGAGAGTGGAGGGTTCCTTACCTATTATATGCGAATGATTTGGCTTTGTGTGGCGAATCTGAAGAGAATTTGAGAGGATTGGTAGAGAGATTTGGCCGGGTGTGCAAAATGAGGGGTTTGAAAGTACACGTAGATATGAGTATGGTTATGGTTGTGACTTGTGAGTCAGGACTCAGGACAGTTCTCGATGTGAAGTTATGTTAGGTGTTGAGCAGCTGGAAAAAGTGTCTGAGTTTAAATATTTAGGATATATGTTGGATGAAAAGGGAACAGATGATGCAGAGTGTAGTAGGAAAGTTGTGAATGGCACGAAGGTGGCTAGTGCAATTAAATCGTTTTTGGATCTAAAGGGACTAAGTCTTGAGTGCTCTAGGGTCTTACATGAAGCTGTGTTGTTACCTGTGTTAATGTATAGTAGTGAGACTATGGTCTGGAATAAGAGGTATAGATCTAAAGTACAATGTATTCAGATGGACAATCTTAGAGGAGTGTTAGGTGTGAGAAGAATTGATAAAATGAGGAAAGAACGTATTAGAAAGTTGTGTGGTGTGAAGAAAGGGGTAAATGAGAGAATAAATGAAATTACGTTGATATGGTTTGGCCATGTGAAAAGGATGGATGATAGTTGGTTGGTTAAGCGGATATATAGTGGTGAGTGTGCTGGGAATCAACAGGCTGGGAGACCGAAGAAAAAGTTTATTGAGTCAGTAAAGGAGTGCCTGGAGGAGAGAAATATGAGTTTGGCAGAGGCCAGAAGAAAGGTGCATAATAGGAGTGAATGGCGGGGTTTTGTGAGGGGGTATGGTTGTAGCCCACCTGGGCCAAGGGATGAACCCCACATTGGCGAGATGCCAAAGTAAGGGTCCGTCGCGGTCCCATGAAGCTCTAGAGTGAATTTTCTGATTCCGACGAGTTCTCACTAAAAGGAATAAAGGGGATGGTAAGGTTGGGCTTTCTTTTCGACTTACTTCGTATACTTCTACTACTTTTCCGTTTCCTGTGCATGTTACGCGCCTTACCCCCAGTCTTGGGGAGAGAAGGTGGGTGATGAAATATATATATATATATATATATATATATATATATATATATATATATATATATATATATATATATATATATATATATATACTAATACAAAGGATTTTCATAAAGTACTTGACCACTTGTACTTGATACCATGTACCTGTACTTGAACAAGTTCAGAGTACTTGTACTTGAACAATTCTAGAGTACTTGTACTTGTACTTGACAAAATGTACTTGAACCCAAGCCTGATATATATATATATATATATATATATATATATATATATATATATATATATATTTATATATATATATATATATATATATATATATATATATATATATATATATATATATATATATATATATATATATATATATATATATATGTAGAGAGAGAGAGAGAGAGAGAGAGAGAGAGAGAGAGAGAGAGAGAGAGAGAGAGAGAGAGTGCTGGAAAAATAATAAATTATTGATTCAATCTAGCAGGAGAGAGAATAAAAGGATTATTTATATTTTCAAACTATCTGTGTATTAGCAGTTGTAAAATTGATATTGATACATTGTTTCTCTGAGTGGAGCCCTGTTTTACCCATGACCCTAGTGTGAGCAGGGAAGCTTTTCAAAGGTCATCGTCAAAGTATTGATATGTCTTACTTAGGGAAGCAAGTATTTTTTCAAAGTTAAGTTTCCTTTTACTACAACGGCTAATTTATACTGAGGGAGACGCCTAACTATATGGGAGGAGCATCTCCTTTTTCTATCCTGTGAAACACTTGATAAGTAGAAGGAGAATGTTGTAAAGGATGTTAGGGTGTAGATACTAGGAATGGAAAGTTATTCAAAAGTTGAATTACGGAAGGATTATGTACACCAGCCTTGAAAATTAAATACGGGAGAGCAATCAAGAATTAATATAGGAGCATCGAAATTCCTAGTAGAATCTATGATAACTTCTTAAACAGCTAGCTAATAATAATTAAATTGAACTAATGTAAAAATTCTATATCTAAAAGTGGAGATAATACATCTGCCTCTAGAAATAGTAAAGTAAGAAAAGATGACAAGATGTGAATTCACCTTCACACACTATAGCAGAAAATGGGGTAATCTAAGTGGAGAGAGTGGTATAGGGGGGAAACATCAGCAGTCAAACTGAAATCCGGAAGTTGCAAAACGGATGTTGCAAATGTTGCAAAGTAACATTTGCAACATTTGTTTTTTGTCGTTTGATACGTCAAATTTATGGGTTCTAAGGTTGGAAGACCGAATTCAAGGTCTGGAAGACCGTTTTCTGGGTTTTTAACTTGCACTTAGATGGTTTTACCCCCCAATAAAGTTTTTTTTATTCCTAGAAGGTTCTGATGTTTCCATTCGATTTATCGAGGTCTTTTACCCCTAAATCAATTTTTAAATCGTCTTTCTACATGTTCTGGTTGTCTTAATACATTGAAAAACATAACTGAAAGAAAATCAATGCTATTTTTTAACATTCTATTAATCGCGGTAATATCAATCAGATTTGGAATGTACTTTCTAGCACGTCTTTTATTTCCTACCCCACTTTCTAGTACTTCTAGTCTATTTCTAGCTCTTAGTACTGTTAGGTGTCAAATAATGGGTAGTGAGAGTCAGCGAGTCGATTCCCGTGGTTTCTGAGCGGATCGGAGCAGCCCTTGAGGCAATGCCTCCGGTGTTGCGGTGCTCAGGCATATTTTAGGGTTTTTAAGGGGTTTCTAGTTAAGGCATCTTCTTCAAACTTGACAACGTGCCTGTTGAAGGTGCTGTCTGCCTGTCTCTGAGAATTGGCGCCGCTACGCCCAAGGATGGAGGGGGTCTAAGCCCCAAAACCTAGGAAATGGACTTAGAAGGTTTAAATTTGGTGAGTGGATAGAAGAAAATGAATGAAATAGAGTACCGATGTTAAATTAAGTGTCGGAGCACATGAGCCGGAGCTGGAGCCGGAGCCGGAGCTGATGCCGGAGCCAGATTGGAATTCTGGCTCCAACCCTAAATAGGTTCATATGAGATGTCTTTATATATGTTTTTAATGACATAGGTACCTATTTTGAGTGTTCCAGAACCAGAAAATGAGCCTGAGGATATCCTGGAGGGGTGTCCCAACAGGAAAGCACAGAGTGCATGACAGAGAAGATTGAGGAGGAAGACTGATGAATGAAAAAGAAGAAGGAAGATTGAGGAAGTCTCATATGACGGAACAAATGAGTCGGAACCAGTGCTGGAGCTGTAGATAGAAGAAAAGCACAGAGTTAATAGCAGAAGAAGATTGAAAAAGGAAGTTTGGGGAAGGAAAAAGAAGAAGTCTCATATGACGGAGCAAATGAGTCATTGCAGGTGTCGGTACCGGCATCGGTGAGGAGTAAACATGTACTTAGCACCATAATGTTGGTTTCTTTATATATGTTTTCAATGACGTAGAACATGAATAACATGGTTACAGTACTCTAAAAGGAGTCTGAGGACACCTGGAAGAGGTCTCACCTGAAAAAAGAAGAATTGCTCAGAATGCATAAGAGAAGGCAAAATGACGAACCCAGAAAGACGGATGATGAGGATGATGTTTCCAGAGGAATCAGAAATGCTAAGGTCCCCAATTGAGACGGAACCCGAACCCAAAACGGAGTTTTACCCTTAAAACGAATTTTTAAAGGATTATAAGTTATTAATACATGGACAGCGCTCTAGAAGCATCCCTATGTTGTATATATATATATATATATATATATATATATATATATTATATATCATATCTATATATTATATATATATTAATATATATATTATATATATATAATATATATATATATATATATAATATATATATATTATTTATATATATATATATATATATATATATATATATATATATATATATATATATATATATATATAATATATATATATATATATATATATATATATATATATATATATATATATATATATATATATTTCTTCAAGAATAAGCTCTCCTATCAACGACCAAACATATGAAGAATTGGTTCGCTTAGCAAATGAAACTTATGCTCCGTCTGATAAAGAGAAAGCTGAAACGTTATTTCAGCAGGAGCTTAAACCTGGTGAAAAGCCCATAGCATACCTTAACAGAATTAAAGCATCGTTAGGAGTCCGCAGTTATCAATGGCTTCTACATCAAAATGAAAACCTTATGAAGCAGATGTTTTGTTCGTGTTCTACCTGAGGATCTGCTACCGTTATTAACGGTATTGAAAGGGAATGCGGATATTCATAAATTGGCCGAAGCAGCTGACGTGTTCATGGAATCACAACGTCATAAGTTAAAACCCTATCCAGATTATTCGGTCAATGCTGTTACTCCATTCGTCCCTACTGTGGCCAGTGATACCCAACTTAGGAAAGAAGACCACATTTCACGCCAAGATTTTACTCAAATTTCTATTCAAATTAGTGAACTGTTCCAGAAGTTTGAAGCCCTAACATATCAAGTGAATCAATTGGATCTGCGGATGTCTCGTAGTGATAATGGTTGGGACAGAGGTCGCTCTCCTGGCTGGGACAGAGGTCGTTCTACCCGTCGTCGATCACCTTCAGGATTTAGAAAGGATGGACCCCTTTGCTACTACCATTTCACATTCCGTGAAATGGCTACCAGGTGTCAAGGATGCACTTCCAAATGGCTCATCTGGTTGCACAATCGCCATCACAAAGCAATGCTGGATCTACTTTCCTACCTTCGCAGGGAAACTAAGTATAGGGGTGGATTTACGCCCTTGTACAAAGAAAGTGCGTTTTAACCCGGTGTTAACTCGGAAAATTTGTAAGTACAAAACTAGTTTTAACAATATAGGACGTATTAGGGAGGAAAGCTAAGAAAGCTAGATTTTAACTCAAATATTATAATTGATGCCACAACTGGCCTATCTTGTGAAGTCATTCAAGGGAATGACTCTGAAGCACTGCCCATAACAAACAATTTTAATTATATAAATTTAACCCTTTCTCCTAAACTTCCTTCCGCGCCTTCCCTTTATACTTCTCTATTAGGTGAATATAAAATGTTGTTTGATGATTTATATAAAATTTTAGATAATGATGTTAATGTGAGAGATAGTAATTATAATAATAGTATCCCTGGGGTTGCTATCAGGACAATGCCTCCTACAAGTGTAATAAAAATGGAAATGAAATAAGTATGAATAAAAGTGAATTTAATAATAAAAATGAATTTAATAATACAAGTGAAATAGGCTTTACAAAATTTCCCCTTTCCCCCGCTGAACAAAATTCCTTAAATGAATTAATTCCATATAAATTTAAAGTTATGGGTTCCCCAATAAACATTAAAAGTCGCAGAATCCCTACTAGTTTATATGATAAGGCAAAAGAAGAGATAGGCAGGTTAGTAAATGCAGGGGTACTTTCTCCCTCGCACTCACCTTGGGGATTTCCGATTTCGGTACTTTCTAAACCTAGTGGTGGAGTCCGAATAGTGGCCGATTTGAGATTACTGAACAAACGAGCTGTTCGAGACAATTTCAGTCTCCCTAACTTAAATGACTTTACGAACTTACTTCATGGGTGTAAAGTATTTTCTGTTTTAGACTTAAAAAAGGCATTTTATAACCTTAAAGTCCACCCTGATTGTCGAAAGTTCTTAACTATAAATACTCCTTTTGGCAGTTTCTCATATAATAGTATTGTAGAAAGCTTCCATTCCAGTCCCACTAGTTTTACAAAATACATATCTTTAATTCTTTCTAAAATCCCTAATATTTTTATATATATTGATGATATCCTCATCGCCACTCCTACTCATGATGAACACATGAAGATTTTAGAAATCGTACTAGACAGGTTAAAATCTTTTAACTTGTGACTTAGTGCTGATAAGTGCCAAATTGGGCAGTCTTGGGTTATATATTTAGGTTTTGATGTGTCTGAAGGCTCCATGCTCCCTAATGAGGATAAAATCACTGCTATTATGAATATCCCATAACCCAAGACTATCAAAGATTTACGTTCTTTCATAGGGAGTCTAAACTATTTTCGCTCTTCTCTTCCTGGTATTTCTGAAATTATTTATCCTTTTCTTTCTTTTCTCAAAGGTGCACCATACTCTCAACGCAGAGTAAAAGGGAATCCTGAGGCTGAAGAAGCCTTTAATATGGCCAAATTGGCAATCAAAAATGCTATACCTTTGGGTTTTTCTTCTAATAATGCTCAAATATCTGTTTTCACTGATGCTAGTCAGACAGCCTTGGCTGGTGTAATAGTTTCTACAGAAAATGAAAAAACAGTTCCGCTGGGATTTTACAGTTATCGGTTGAATCCAACTGAAATTGGTTACAGTATATATAGCAAGGAACTCCTTGCCTTGGTTAAAACAATTAAGAAGTTTACCCATATAGTAGAAGCAAGAAAGGTAGATGTGTTTTGTGACAATCTTTCAGTCACACAGTCGCTTAAAAAGGAGACTGATGCTAATCACTTGCTAACAAGGGAGCAGCGATACCTAACTTTCTTGTCTGAGTATGATTTGACTGTACATCATATTAAATCAGAAGAAAATATTCTTGCAGATTTTCTGAGTAGAAATCCAGCTCACTCCTTCCACTTCTGTGGAAAAAGTAGAATTAGGTTCAGCAACAAGCTCTTCTCTTCAAATTGGAGATCAGATACCTGAAGCAGAAGTCATTCCAGAAGTATCCTGTGATGAAGTCTTGGTGTCACCAGATTTTCTACCCCAGCAGAATTCTTCAACAGAGGATGACGGTTATGCACTTGCATCAATTTTCAATATTTCCGCCAATGAAGTATTTAAGCTTTTTCAGTGTAAGATTGACTACAAAGAACTGCAAACAGCACAAGAAACTGATGTACAACTTCAGAAATATTTAAATAACCAAGAAAATACGGGTCTTAAGCTTACAAAAAGACTATTATTATCGGAATGACTTGGTCTCCCTAGTCGTTGATGGATCTATTCCACTTTCACCACAACCGTATCTTTGTTCCAGAATGCTTTTAATTCTTCCCGTTTTTCTCATTCCCACTCGTTTAGGGCTTTTGGTTGTTTAAGAACAACTCTGGGCAACGCCTTAGAAAAACGCTTTTGTTTGGAAAATAGGCCAAAGTATGTAAAGCAATTTGTACAAAGTTGTGATGCATGTCAGAGGTCTAAATCTTCTCGCAGAATAAGCCCTCCATATGAATCTTATAGGCCAGTATCGGCCAAATTTCAAGTTGTTCATATTGACATTCTTAAAATGCCTCAATGCAAAAGCTATAAGTACCTTTTAACATTGATTGATAAGTTCTCCCGTTATTTCTTTGCTTTCCCTTTGAAAAACATAGAAACCTCTACCATAGTGGACGTAATTACTAGAGAATTTCTACCCATAGCTGGAGTGGTGGGAACTTACGTTTCTGATAGAGGAACGCAGTTTACGTCAGACTTATTCAAGAGTATGTGTGAGGAGTTAGGATCCCGGCATAACTTTACCTCCGCCTATACCCCACAAAGCAATGGCCTTATCGAAAACTCCCATAGAACCTTGTTGAGATCTTAGCGAGCCATACTGTCGGATGAGTTGGAAGATGTGAAGTATTATTGGCTAGATCTTCTCCCCATTGTGCTATTGTGTCTGTGTACTGCCCCATTGAACTCAGAAGGAATCACCCCTGCCATCTTAATGATGGGCCAAAATCCAACTCTCCCTGGAGCCTTAATAGATCAGCTGGAGTCCTCCTTCCCCATGTCCATGAAAACGTACGCTGAAAAACTAAAATTATTCTTAGGACTCCCTCTGTCTTCAGAATTTACTGCCAAGAACCCCAAAATATATGTGCCAAATAGTCTGCAAGATGCAAAATTTGTATTAGTTAAAAAACAACAGTATGGCAGAAACAAACTAGAACCCATATATCATGGCCCCTATCCCATAGTAAAGTTATCTGGAAATAATGTGTACATAAATAAGAATAATCAAGTGCAATGTGAAAACTTAATAAATGTAAAGCCATATTTTATGTTAAATAATAATTGTGATGAAATAGATGATTTATAAAAATTTCTATTGGTGCTAAAGTTTACATATTCTAATGCCAGTATACTCTTGTGATATAAAGGTGAAACTTCCATGTAACATGTTGATTACTTTTTAGGTATAGTCATTTTGTTAGATTTAAGTTTCCTCTACTACTTGAATTTTCACTTAATCTTCTCTATTCTTCTAATA
>JABUQX010075061.1:10000-20000 GCA_015478945.1 Trachelipus rathkii | reverse complement strand
AGGTGCGTAAGACCGCGGTGTGTACACTCCAAATCTTCAATTTAGCAGGAGACATAGATCAAATCCTGGACCCAGAGAAGAATATATATGCCCTAAATGTAATAGATCTTTTACCCGAGGTCAAGTCTCGGTATATTGCAACACCTGCAAACTCTGGTTTCATTTAAAGTGCACTAATCTCCAAACCCTCAATCAATATATGGTCCTGCCAATAATGCGGAGACCGGCACAGGAAATGCAAATCCTCCGCCAACATAATTCCATCAACATGCTTCAATTAAATATAAATGGTATCTCAAATAAACATAAAGAACTTCTCCACACCTTAAATACATATAACAACACATCGCACTAATACCAGAATTAAATCTCACACCAGATGCCCGACTCTCGGAATTCTCCAGTTACACAATTTTAAGACAATGTAAAGCCCCGCCAGAGCACGGCCTAGTCACCCTTGTACATAAAATATCAATTTCGCAATACCACAAATCACGCGCAACAAATTATGAACCACTACCAAATATCCACATATTAATGAATTGAAATAAAATTCAACAAGAAAACATATAATCTAATGAACGTCTATGTCCCAATAATACAATATTTATCCCACCATAACCCAAATATAATAATCAGAAATTGGTTTAGAGACTTCAATGCCCACCCCTCATGGCTCAACACACACACACATACACGCACACCTTCACCAAGAGGTGATACACTTATAGACAAACTACACACACTTAACATCCTCAACAACAAAACCAACCCACTCAACAACCATTTCAACATAATCAGAACCCCACATTCCCAGATATTTATTTCTGCTCCCCCAAATCCAAGTTATAGCAACATGGCAAACCTTTCACGCCCTATCCTCCTCTCACAATCCAATATTACTTACTATCTAACATAAACATTTCATACACACATCCTATATAAGAGCCTACGTTAATTATAAGAAGCTAACTGGCAAGTGTTCACTAATTCCATAGAACTTGAACTATAATCCTTCCAAACAACCAACTTCACATCTTTCGACAAAGCCAGACAACATTTCAATAAAACTATATTAAAAGCATCCAAAAAATACATCCTTCATGGTTACCTCAAGCAATTTAGTTACAACTCTTCACCGGAAATAGATTTTTTTACAGAGATGAACAGCACCGCTTACGGGCAGAGCCCTAATAAAGGAGGGCTTGTACTCAATTGACGTCCGAGAAACTCTCTCTCTGACAAAATAGACAACCAAATCAAGATCAAATTAATCAAATTATAGACCTAAAATTACAACAGAATAAACAATTAATAAACTCGAGCCTGAACAAAAACTTGCAACAGTACACTCAAACAACAAACTAGAAGACCAATTCAACAAAAATACACAGAACCATAAAAAAAACGCAAATTTTATCCAACACAAAGACTTCCTTACAATAGTTTTCAGACAACATCTCCGTTCCATCTTAACCCTATGCAACACCCGCTACGGCTCCCACTATATCAAAGACCAACGTGCAAAAACTGAAAATCGTGCAAAACAGAGCTTTGAGAGTAATAACATGCTGTCTCTCCTTTACTCCCATCCAGCACTTACAAACAGGAAAAAAATCCTTCCAGTAAAGGACCAACTCGACTTGATAGGCTGCTAATTTTGCAGCAAAACACTCTCTAACACTACGGAAACTCCCGGCACCAAGAAATAAAAAACTTACACCAGCCATATACAATACACTTCTGCCTCCACCCCCAAACACGTCTACTATCAAACAAATCTACACACAATTAACACAAAGAGATATCTCTGAATATCCAATAGACACTGTACTTCAAGCCCACACACCCAAAATATCTCCCACAGAACAGCGCTTAGATTGTCAAACAAGAGTGATGCTGTCCCGTCTTCGCTCCGGGCACCATTCTTCCCTTTATATATGCTTAGCCAGCAACCTTATATATATATATATATAGCTATATATAGCATATATATATAGCGCTGCTATATATGTAACGCTAACCAGCCATGTATATGTATATCTTTCCAGCCCAGCCCATGCCAGCCTTGTATCTGCTGCCATATACTGCTATCAGTGGCGTAAATAACGCCCCCGCAAGCCCCGCGGTGCGGGGGGCGCAGGAGCCGAGGAGGGGCGCCACGGCGGGCAGAGGGATGATCACTTTTTCGATGAAAACTCCATAATGAAAGCTCTCTCTCTCTCATATATATATATATATATATATATATATATATATATATATATATATATATATATATATATATATATATATATATATATATATATATATATGATAATAATAATAATAATATATATTATATGTATATATATATAACAACCAATATATATATATATGTATATATATATATATATATATATATATATATATATATATAATATATATATATATATATACGGTATATATATAAATAATATATATATATATATATATATATATATATATATAATAATATATATATATAGCAACATATAACCAACAACCCCTTCTTATATATAACCTTATATATATATATATATATATATATATATATATATATACGATATTTTTTAACCCGATATATTGATAGTAAATCTGGAAACTTTCTCAATATTATTGATTTGTTATCCAGGTATGAGCCAAAAGCATGTGTTTCAAAGCAAAATTTAGGAAAGTATTAACATCACTTCTAAAACACTCCAAAAATCAGACATATCCCTGGATGAAGCTTCCACTCTTTTAGAAAGGTGTGTCACCAAACTAAACCAGTTGCGAGGAGAGTTTTACAAGCTAGTGGAAGAGGCTCAGGAAATTGCAAGAAGCTGGCAAATTGAGACTTCATTGCCTACTAAACGCAAAAGCAAAGTAACAAGCACTTCTTTGATGAGCTTTCTAAAGATATTGACTTCATTGATCCTTTGTTGCACAATTCCAGGGTGGGGGTTTACAGAGCCATTGATATACTAATAGGCCATGTGCAGAGGTACCAGAGTATGAGGAAGATGAAACAGATGTTTTTTGCTTTTGAGCCCCTACAGCCCCTTACAGGGCCAAAAGATAAAGAGCTCATGGAGTCTGCTGACAAGTTTTACAAAAAATATCAAGCCGACGTGACAAGTTCTTTAGTTACGGAAATTGTCTGCTTCAGGAATGTTTGTGGCAAGTGAAATAAAGAAAAGAAAAATGACAAAAATAATACAAGTGGCAGAATATTTGTTGATTGAAAATAATATGTTGTCTTGTAGTTTTCCAGATGTGTGTACAGCTTTTATAATGTTTCTGACTCCCAGTAACTTTATCATCTGCTAAGAGATCTTTTTCAAAATTAAAACTAATAAAAAGTTATTTGAAAAGTACCATAACGACAGTGAGGTTAAGTGAATTGGCTGTACTTAGCAGAGTATGATCGGGCTCGCGCACTGGACTTGGAGAAATTAGTGTGAACATTTTGTGATGCAAAGAGACGAAGGGAATTAATGAGCATTTAGAAGACTATTAATGTCAAAGTTAAAAAGTAATGGCAAATGTTGTATTGTTTATTAGTAAGTTTTTGCTTTACTTTACTAATAACGATAATAACTAAGTGTTTTTAAAAAATGCGCATCTCTTTATTATATATATATATATATATATATACATATATATATATATATATATCATACCCTTTATATATATAGCATATAGCAACATATACCTTACTCAACGCCTTGCTGCTGCTGCTGCCTGCTACTATATATAAACCTTTTTTTCATTGTAATACACTGGGTTCTTTTGTAATGCTAATGTGATTTTTCTTTGATATATGAACAAACTTTTTGTCATTCAAGTTCCAAAAACTCTATCCACCCCTTCATGACTAAAGGGCGCACAAATAAGTCGCGGGGGGGCGCAATTGACCTTAGTTACGCCACTGATATATATATATATATATATTGTAATAATATAACTTAATAATATAATATATACAATAATAACAATAATATAATAATATATATATATATACTTATATATATATATTAATATATATATATAGCACAATATATCTTCCTATATAACAATAATCTATATATATGTATAATCTATATATATATAATAACCAATAATAATAGCAATAACCATATATATAACAACAATATAATATGTAATAATAACGTAACCTTAACCTTATATATGTATATGTAATAACCAATATATCGCTTAATAATATAATAATATATATATATATATATAGCATCATCATATATATAATGTGAAATAACCAGAACAAATCTTAAAAAAAATTATCTAACCGACTAATTTTGGGTGAATCACATGTACCCATTATCAAGGCTTTTATTATAATGAACTATAATAAAAAAATTAAATAAAAAATACTTAAAAAAGTTACATAAAAGTTATAAATAAATAAATAAATAAATAAATAAATAAATAAATAAATAAATAAATAGAAGAAAGGTAATAGTAGTGCAGAGGGGTGTCACAACACAAATCACAGGATATACTCTAAAAAAATAATAATGAAAAATAATGAAGACGAAAATCGGCGATCTCTTTAGGGAGAAAATTTACAGCCCCTCAAAGTTGTTAAAAATCCCATAGGATTTTCTTATATATAAAAAAAAATCCTTTTTAAAAATCACAGGATATACTATAAAAAAAATAATAATGAAGCTTAAGAAAAACGAAAATGATTTAAGTCTTTAGGAAAAGAAGTAACAGCCTCTCAAAATTTAAAATCTTCCCACAGACTTTCTTATTAAAAAAAATTAGTGGGCCTCGTGCTCGTTTTAGGGCCATCCTAGTTCAGGTTATGATAAGATTTGTTAAGTATACACTGTGTATAGCTGACAAAACATATCAGAACCTGAACTAGAAAATTTGACCTAACCTTGATGGATCAAAAATGAAGTCTATGGGAGTTTTAACAACTTTGAGAGTTGTAACTTTTTTTCCAAAAGAGAGCGCCTATTTTCGTTTTCATTATTCTTCATTATTATTATTATTTTTTTAGAGTATATCTTGTGATTTTTATAAAATCGGGGGTGACATCCCTCTGCACTACTATTACCATTTTCGGTATGTAAATTATCATTCAGCTTTGGAGCGTGGTGCCAAATATATAAAGAATCCAAAGAATGAAGTCATTAAATCTTTCAAAGTTCAAAATATTAAATTTTGAATCCTGCAGGTGTTTTTTTTCAGAAGAGAATGAGAATTGATCGCAGAATAAGGGGGATGGTGCAAATGTTCCAAAGTTCTATTGGAGATACCTTTATGTTCAGCAATGCGAATAGAAAGACTACGAGTAGTCTTTCCTATGTAGGTGACTTGTATTTTTATATCACTTATGAGCATCAAGGTAAAGGAAGTTAATCTTTAACTTTGAAGAGTTTTCCAATTCTATACATTAAAACCCAATGGGAATACCGTGAGAAAATTATTAATAGCGTGAGAATATTATTTAGAAAATTCCCATTGCTCAATCAGTTTTTCATAAACAAATTTCTTTTATAAATTATTAATTTGATTTCCTATTTCACAAGATTTCTTAAGATCACCCACAGGATATACATCCTATGGAATCCATTCTTTAAAAATAGCGTCTTTAGGAAGTCCAATTCATTTGAAAGATTAATATATGTAGATGGGATCTTGTATGCTCTATCGAAAAGCGTTTTAAGTACATTAATTTTACAAACATGCGGAATAAATAAACTGAATTTAGTTGTTAATCCTGTGAATGTTGGTTTCCTATAAACGCTTGTTTGAAATTTGTTGTTTTCCTTATATATTTTAACATCAAGAAATCCACTGTGAAATTAATATTTTGGTGTTTTGAATTGATATATTGTAAAAACAAATCAATTTCGTGTCTGGATTTAAAAAGTAAAAAGGAGTCATCTACATACCTTCTATAGAAAACCGGTTTAAATTCCTCCGGGCATTCATTAAGCCAAATAGATTCAAAATAGCACATGAAAATGTTACTTAGAGTAGGCTTCAAAGGGACTACCACATAGCAAAACACCATCAAGTTGCTTATAAAATTTTTCATTAAATAAAAATATTATATCTTTTGTAGCTATGTATAATAACTCCTCAAAACTTGATCTATCCAGACCGTTAACAGTGGATGTGTTGGCAAATAATGAGTTAAGAATGATGTCCAATGTTTCTTTGCAAAGGCATGTTAGTGAAAATTTCATACGTCGAAACTTGCCATAATATATTTATTAGCATCCGGAAGATTTAAGATTTCGGCGACGAAAGAGAATGTATCTTTAATAGTATAATTATTTTTAGTTAGATTATCCAATATAGGAATAAAGAATTTTGAAAGTTTATAATTTACTGTGCCAATAGCAGATAAAATTGGACGAATTGGCCAATCAGGTTTATGAACTTTTGGAAGTCCATATAAGATCCCTGGTTTAGCACCCGATGAATAAAGAGAATTGTATGTTTCGTCATTAATTATTCTAGAGTTTTTCAATTTTCTTAATAATCTGTTAAGTTTATCTTCCACAGAATGAATAAGTTTTAGACAATTTCCTGTTATAATTTCAAATTTAGTGGTATCAGAGACTATATTAACTACTTTACTGATATAATCCGCTCTATCAAGAATAACAACACCAACACCTTTGTCAGGCCTAGTTATTATCAAATCATTCTTCATTGAAAGTTCCTTTAGGTTATTGATGTCAGTTTTGGACGAAAAATGTTCTAACTTTCTGCGGTTAAAATTGTGAAATGATGTAAAAGCTAGATTTTTTATATCATTAAAAATCAATTTTTCTTTTACTTCTGTAAATTTATACAGTGGTGAATCTTTTAAAAGTCTTAGCAATTTCTCAAACGGTAATAAATATCTACATAAATTCAATTTAGAGGGAATCATTCCAAAATTTAAACCTTTTGCTAGAGAATTTTTCATGCTTTCACTTAACCGAAAAGAACTGTAGTTGAAAATCACTTTATCGGGATTTATGCTGTCAAAGTCTAAAGACAATCCAAGGGAAAACAATTTCTTTTCATGAATTTTTTTAAATTTTTTTAATACTAACCTTCATTTATGCGATGAACATATAAAATCTCAGGACAGGACTACTCCAATTTAAATGTAATGGGTTGGTTGAAAAGATATTAAATTATCTGTCATAACTTACTCTTCGAACTGATGAACAAATCCTTTGGCCAGACCCCCGTGACAATCCAATCAACTAACACCTTTTAGATTCTCAAACCTGTATTGTAACAGTATCCAGGCCTCTTGTTAAGTGAGCTATCGGCCTGTGCAATATTGCAGTGCAACTCAATACTTACAACTCACCAACTTATCCTTTTAGAGACCCTTCAAGTGGAACAACGGTTTGGCCGAGTTCTTTGTCTTATGTGAAAACAGTTCAGTCAATACTTTTCTTATCAGAGAATGAACCCTTCTTGTGATCAATCTTTCAATCACGAAAACCACGTCTTTAAGACTTAAAACAATAGCTAATTGAATTATTGAATAAATGAAAAATAAAACACGTTTGGAAATACTCAAGAAAACCACTGGGATAATTTTAGAAATATTTTTAATAAAAAAAAATAAATAAAAATGTACTGGTCTTACAAACTAGATTTTATAAGTCCATGAACATGTATCCGAATGTCCGTGGGGTATTCGCATACATGCGCACTGCACATATAGAATCTTCAGTACCTATTATAGTTATATTTAGATATATATATAATATATATATATATATATATATATATATATATTAATATATAATATATATATATATATATATAATAATATATATATATATATTATATATATATATATATATATATATATATAATACTTTCAAACTATCTACAGGTTTATAATTCCATGTACATGTATCCGGATGTAGAGATAAAGCACCAACATCGCACCGCAAATATAGAACCAAAATATTAAGCTACCAAGTATATTATATATATATATATTATATATATATATATATATATATTTAAAAAAATATAATATATATATATATAATATATATATATATATAATATTATAACCAATTATTACTATATTAATACAAAACCTTAAATAATAAATCACTTAATACTCTAACTAATTACATCAAAAATTTAAATTCAAGATGATCAACAATATGCTTTGACCTAATAAAACTCATAAACACCAATCAATACCCCTCTCTCTGCACCATTAAATACTACTACATTACCATTCTATACCCCAAATAATCTTAATAATATACACTACTTCTCTACAATATATACCTAATTAAATACTTCATAAATTACTATACTACTATATAAACTATATATATACTATATATTTATATATATATATTAACTTATATATATATTGATGTTCAACGATATATATAAATAAGCAAAATATACTAACAAAAATATATAGACAGATTGACTTTACAAAAGATATAAAATATTTACTTGTAAATTAAATGTTTGTAGAAATTACTTAAAACATCGATTTGTCAGTGTGAACAAATGAATGCAAAACCAGCTGATCAAATAACAGCTGATGTCTTAAAGCAAGGAGTTGCCAACTAGTAATATAACAAATCTTAATTTCAAATAAACAAAATGTGACTTTGGCAATTTTACGTGTATAAAACAATAAAATTTTAATCGTTAAACACTTTATAAGGTTTTGTTAATCACAAAAGAATCTTTACCAATATTAAATAATACACTTAAATGATCAAATACCTCTTTACCTGCTAAGTTGATATATGCGTAACACCGCAAGACACAATGCATTGTCAATTCCGCATTCAAGACGATGCTTTTAATAGCGGATGCGAAAATTACAATAAACACAATTATATTGTAACACAGAATTAAAACACCAATTAGAATTTAAACAATAAAGATAAGCCACGATATTTCCACATTGAAAATTAAACACCATTTTACATTAAAAAACATTAATATTACTTTACAAATATAAAAGAAACACACTGACATTATAAAAGAAGATGAAACAAGAAAAAAAATAAATTGATCAAGACAAGGCGACAATCGCATACCAACTGTAAGCACTTTGATTAACAACGAATGAAAGCAAAAAGATATCAAATATTCATAATTTTACTATTTATACAAATCTCCGTCAATCAGTTTACGCTTTAACCATCCATAAAATTCCTAAAATAAAATTAAATAAAATGATGTTCACTTATTATTTATTTAAGAAAACAAATAGTTTATTAAACATTTAGCAAGAACGAAAATTGTATTTCCTGTACAATTGAACTTCGTCACAGAATCACAACATTTCTTACATAAATCGAAACATAAACCAAATGCAATTAATACATTAGTGAGACTTCACATTATAATAAATCATTAATATTATTTCATACACATTTATATATAATAATAACAAAACAATTAATAATAATAAAATGCGTAGTAATCTTATACAGTTTAAAATATATTAATAATAATATATCAATAATATAATAATAATAATAATAATCAATATATTATATATAATAATATATAATAATAAAATAAAAATAATAATAGTATTATTAATAATAATAATAGTCAGTTTTGTGAATGATAACCAATCAAAACTTAGCTTTTCAAAAGTAAGTCTTGAGAAACCAGTTTTCATTGGCTGTCATTTACTCATGAATTACAACCATATTTACAAAATTTTCGACGAGCCGCTACAATCATACAACGTAAATATAGACAAATGAAAGATATATTGCAATGGCAATGGCTTACTTTTACATACTAATGAAGACAAATGTTAATATATTAGTGTATAATTGCATTACAAACAGTAATTTTTTTTTTTAACATTTCCTTACTAAAATTTTACCAGGATCCAAGAAAGTATTCCTTTTACTGTAGACTATAGTAGTTTTTATGAGATAATGATTTATTTTTCAAATTTCGCCTTACTAAAACGTCTATTATGGTATCATTAGAGGCT
>JABUQX010075061.1:0-5000 GCA_015478945.1 Trachelipus rathkii | reverse complement strand
GCTCCCCTTCTGTAAGGTGAAGTACTTTCGGTAGCGTTTTAATACGAGGAAAGGTCCGTCATAGCGGGCTTGCAACGGACTACGGTGTGAGTCGTGCCGAATTAATACGTGAGAGCATGTGTCCAGATCCGCAGGCATGTAGGTTGGACGAGGAGAATGACGTGGCAAAGATGGTTTCCATGCCTCGGTACACTGGCGGAGGCGGGCCAGGAAGGTGTGCTGGTTCGTAGTTTTTGGAGAAGGAAGTATAAACTCACCAGGAATTCGTATGGTAGAGCCGTAAACGAGCTCGGGCAGTCAAGCTATCTTTAGGTCTTCTTTTGTATGAAAGTTCTGATACGAGGAGGACAGAGAAGAGTTTTCGGACTCAAATTGTCCGGTGTTCGTGGCCAATATGTAGAGAAGCCTTTAGCTGCCGGTGGAACCTCTCTATGAGGCCTTGAGCTTGCGGGTGGTAGCTGCAAGAGCGAAGACGCTTAGAGCCGATTAAAGTCATAAGGTCCTTCCAGAGGTGAGACTCAAACTGCCTACCCTGGTCTGTGGACACGGTCGAAGGTGTGCCAAACCTGGCTATCCAGTTGTATAAAAATGCCTGGGCAATTGTATCGCTGGAAGTATCTTGCAAGGGAATGGCTTCTACCCATCGAGTGTATCGGTCTATGCATGTTAAAATGTGTGTGAAACCATTTGAGGGTGGTAACGGGCCGACTATATCAATGTGCACCTGGTCAAAGCGTTCACCAGGGGGAAGAAATTGCTGAAGAGGTGCGACAGTGTGCCTGTGCACTTTGGATTTTTGGCAGTTGAGACACTGCGTTGTCCACTGTTTAACATCTTTTAGTAGGGACGGCCAGACGAAATGTTTGCCTATATTAACTTGACTACCTTTTACCCCTGGGTGCGACACATCGTGAATAGTGTGAAATACTTTTCTGCGCATGGGGATAGGTACGAACTGGAGGAGGGTGAGCGGAAGAGACGTCGCATAACAGAGGCGGAAAACCAAAAATTTCTACAGTTTGAATGTCGTAAGAAGAAGCAGGAGGAAAAACAATCTCTTCGAGTTGCTGCAAGCGAGCCATTTCGACGAAATCGATGTCAGGTAAAGGAGAGATGGCGTTAATTCGGGATAGAGCATCGGCAGGAATGTTGTCTTTTCCTTTTATATGGCGAATATCAGTGGTGAATTGTGCAATAAATTCCAGGTGGCGGGCTTCACGAGGGGACTGTTTAACAGTGGAAGCTGTAATGGCATGCGTGATGGGTAAATGATCGGTTATGACATGGAATTCCCGACCTTCTATGAAATAACGGAAGTGCTTAATAGCTAGATAGATTGCGAGAAGTTCCCTTCCAAATGCGCTGTACCTTGTTCAAAGGCGGCTGGAGTACTTTTTAAAAAAAGAAGGCTAAATGGACGCCATTCGTTAATCATGACTGTTTCACGCACGGCACCTGCTGCAGAAATGAGGCGTTGTTTGATTCTAGTCGGGCTGTGGTCGCAATGGAAATATGAGTACACAGACACACAGAAGCTTTCCTTATGGAGGTGAATGGCAATTATTGCTTCGTCGTTCAATCGACAGTGAAGAACAGCGGATCCTTTCGATGGATTTTTTAAAAGTGCGTGGAGAGGAAGGAAATTTTTGCGGCAGATGGAAATGAGCGATTTGGTAAATAATTTACCATGCCTAAGAAACGACGAAGTTGACGCTGTTTGACGGGTTTCGGAAAGTCACGAATCGCTGCCACACGATCCTCAAGAGGACGAATGCCGTCGAGAGATTGTATGTCCGAGAAAAGTTAGAGATGAAACTCCGAATTCACATTTGGAAGAGTTGATGCAGAGACCAAATTCGCTTAGTCTGGTAAAAACTTGCCTGAGATGTGATGTGTGTTCTTCTGGAGAAGCACTGGCAATCAATAAGTCGTCTATGTAGGCGAAGACGAAGGGTAAACCGCGTAAGACTGAGTCTAGAAGACGTTGAAATGATTGACTTGCATTTCTTAAACCGAATGGCGTTCGAAGAAATTCGTAAAGACCGAAGGGAGTGATTATGGCGGTCTTATGGATGTCGTCCGGGTTCACAGGAATTTGGAAAAATGCGGAAATTAAGTCGATCTTTGTGAAGATAGTACAACCAGAGAGGTGGGATGTGAAGTCTTGTAAATGAGGCACATTATAACGGTCCGGGCGGGTGATCGCATTTAGGCAGCGATAGTCACCGGTGGGGCGGTAGTCTCCATTAGGTTTGAGTACCATGTGCAAGGGGGAGGCGTAGTCGGACTTTGAAGGTCGGATGATGCCCTTCTCTAAGAGAGATTCAAACTCTAACTTTGCCGCTTTGAGTTTATCCGGTGCAAGACGTCGAGCGTGAGAGAATGGAGGTCTGCCGTAAGTTTCAATGTGATGAACGACATTGTGTTTCACTGGAGGAAACTTGGAGACTGGAGAAAGAAGTTCGGGAAAATCGGTAATTAATAATGATTCAAAAATATTATTGGATGGAGAAAGATGTATGCCGCTGATGGATGCAGATGCACGGATACAAGCGGATGAGAAGTGAGTCTCAAAATCAATGATGCGGTTGTGATTCATGTCAACAAGAAGGTTGAAGTGTGACAGAAAGTCGGCACCTATTATTGGTAAAGTGACGTCGGCTATCGTGAAGTCCCATATAAAGTCACGACGGAACGAGAGTGTTAAATGGAGTCGTTTGGTACCATAAGTGTTGATGGTGGTGCCGTTGGCGGCGCGTAAAAAGCCCGATGCTTCTGGAGCATGAGTTTTCCCGAGGATGGAACGTGGAACAGCTGAGATTGAGCTCCCACTATCTACGAGGTAAGATAGTTTGGTGGAGGGATCGTAAACACAAAGTAAGTTTGACGCCTTTGAGACCACCCCGAGCGTATTTACGGAGTGGTGTTGGAGTTTAAATTCTCGAAAGTACAAGGCTTAAGACATGACCGTGTTTGGTCTCCAAAACGTTGGTGATTTCTACAAATGCCTTGCTGGTTATGCGTCGGAAACTGAACCAAGGCCTGAGAAGTAACTGGAGAAGAGGCGAACTGACGTGAGGGAGTAGGTGAGCGACGATATGAACGTCGATGCTGAGTTGGAGAGCGAGAAATATGACCATAATTGTAAGCAGAAGCAGAATAAGTGTTTGAAGCATTGGGGGGAGGCTGGGGATATGAAGGAGGTTGTGAATAAGGATGATGAGAGGATTGAGGATGAGGATACTGTTGAGGTTGAGGATAAGGATGTTGTTGTTGAGGATAAGGATGTTGTTGAGCTACAGGAAGGGGAGGAGGAACGTAAGGAGGAGGAACAGTGGAACGCGTTTCCAGTGTGCGAATTCTGTTAGTTAAATCCATGATAGTGTTCTGTAACACTTGAAGTTGGGACACAATATAAGCATTTTCAGTGGGCGGAGGTAAGCGAATTGCATTGACTGACTCACTCACATGCGAAAGAGACGCTGGTGTTAGGTTAGCATTGCTGGTGGAATCCGAGATATGCGAAATTTGGGAAGGTACGTCTGCGGTCGTAAGAGGTTTCGCTTTGCAAACTCGATCAGCGTAGGTGGCAAGTTCTTGCAGTGAACAATTGGGATCGACAGTCGCTAAGCGCAATTGCATCTCTGAGGAAGTTTCTGTGTAAGAAGAGATGACGTAAATTGTATGCAGTTACCTCATGGGGGCCATCGAGCAGATTTAGCATGTCAGATAAAAGAACTGACGGTAATCGATCGCCGAGAGAACCACCAGTCAAAAGTTTTTTTTACTTTTTCAGCATCTGTTTCTCCGAGACGGGTTAAGAGTTCTGACTTAAGTTGAGTATAGGGCTGATTGTGGGAATGCAATGAAGGTAAAATGTCCTTCAGGCGCTGCAAAATGGGGACAGGTAATATATTTAAGAGTGCCCGAAAGCGAGCAATTTCATTAGTTGACTCGAGCTGAAGTTCGAGTAATGTAAAAGTTAAGTCTAAATCGTTGTTTACAAATTTGCCAGTATAGGCGTTAGGTGTTTCCCTGTCTGGAGCAGGTGATTGCGATATTACATTGATGTTGTCGGTGACGTCAGTATCAGGAGGAGACATAATTTATGAATGTTAATATAATGCGATTGTAAAAAAAAATTTGAAAAAAAAAATTACGAAATAAAAAATATGCTTAAGATGCGATTTGCATACGCTAAATATGAGAGAAAATAGTGGTCAGGGACCAAATAACGCAATAAATATTACAAATAAGTATACAAAGGATGATAAAAATATATATGGGGCCGCTTGTACGGGCCAAAATAATGTAAAAATAAATGATTAAAAATGTAAAAGCGACAGTAAATTGTCCTGTTATTATGTAAATTTTATTATTTTTTTTAATTATATGAAAATAAAGCGTCTGCTTCAGGATGTAGATGCGTACGGATCCTACTGAGAGACGAGAGAGAGTTCCAGGATAGACGACGGCAAAACTCCAGGGGCATCACTATTACGTTCAGAGTAATACAGGAATCAGAAGGCTAGTTATACCAACGTTTCTTGTCATAATCTATATTAACGATAATAATACATATAAATAATAAATATGAAAACAATTAACAATAATAATAATAATAATAATAATAATAATAATAATAATAATAATAATAATAATCAAAATCAAAATCAAAAAATATTTATTCAAGATAACAGTTACAATTTTCATCCTTTAATAGAGATACACATAATTTTATAATATTACAATTTCAATAAGCCAATAAATTAGGATGCAATTTCCCTCCTATCTGAAATGGGTCTACTAATTGCAACACAGTGTTGTGTCCTTTGAGCCCCGAATACAATACATTCATTTCTTATATTTCATCATTGTTAATTACAGTTATAATTTTGAGCATCAACATACACTGATGCCTGTTCCTTTCAATAGTAATTTTAATTGTTTTAAATTTACAATAATAATAATGGTAATTAGCATAATGATATTAATACCTA
>JABUQX010075060.1:20000-23355 GCA_015478945.1 Trachelipus rathkii | reverse complement strand
AATGCTAATGTTAATCTATTTAAAATTATTTTCTCTAACGATAAAATTTCGTTCACAATAATAAAAAAAAAAAATGGCACTCAATAAAAAAAATTGGTGCTTTCAGTTCACGTTTTTCTCATTACAAGTTTTCTGTATTAGAGATACACACAAAAGATAACAAATTCACTCATAAAATTCATAAGCAAATCACGTGTATGAAAGACAGTAATAACGTAACTACCCTCTTCGCAATCTTATATGCTAGTTTTATATAGAATATATATATATATATATATATATAATATTATAATAATATATATATAAATAATATTATATATATATATAATATATATATATTAATATATATATATATATAATATTAAATCATATATAAATATATATTATAATATATATATATACTATATATACTATAATATATATATATATATATATATGATATATTATATATATATACTTATTATTAATATAATATTATTTAGTATATATTATATATATATATATTAATATATATATATATTATATATATATATATATATATATACTATATATATATATATATATATATTAATTATATATAATTTATATTATATATATATATATATTATATATTATATATATATATATTTGTATATACGTATATATCTTATATATTAAATAAAGCTGTAAAAGTAATATATAAATATATATACGGTAGAGCGACGGAGTCGCATGGCAGGGTCGTGGGTTAGAGTCCTAGTTCGGATCCTAGGTAGAAATTAACCTAGGGAAGGTTCCCCCTTGGAAATGGGCTATGCCCGTGAGGTTGAACTTTTCTTAAAAAAAAAAAAAAAAAAAAAAAAAAAATATATATATATTTATATATATACCATATATAATATATATATATAGATATAGATAAATATATATTATAATATATATATATATACTATATATATATAATATATATATATATATATATATATACTATATATATTATTATATATATACTATATATATATATATACTATATATATATATATATATATATATATATATATATATATATATATATATATATATATATATATATATATATATATATTTATATATATATATATATATAGTATAAATATATTATAATAGACTCTACTTATCATATATGTATATATAATAAATATTTATATATATATGTACTATATTATTATTATATATACATATATATAGTATATATATATCCCAGAATGGAACGGACCTACAGTACTTCAAATACGAGTACATTGATGGAAAATAGAAGCATAACACTCTATACATGTATGCTCGATAACGCTTCGTTACAGAGTTATTAGCGATGGAGCCAACCTAATAGGGTGGGAATTAAGGTATGAGACACAGGGTTGCCCATAAACAATACGATTGCATAACTTTATTCAGGACATTATAATACAGGTTACAATAGGTGTTCAAAGTGAGCCCTCCCAGCCCTGATGCATGCACGGCACCTCCGTAAAACGGACATTGTCGTCGACCAGCATTCATCTGCTGTTATGTCTGCACACGCTTGCCTGATTCTTTCCTGCAGTTCCCGAACGTCATTGACTGGGGTGGCGTATACGACACCTTTGATTGCACCCCAGGCAAAGAAGTCCAACGGTGTGAGGTCCGGCAAACGTGGAGGCCAGGCAACAGTGTCTCCCCGACCTATTCATCGTAAAGGGTAGTTAGCACTAAGCCAGGTGCGTGTGTCTCTGGCAAAGTGAGTTGGGCAGCCAGCCGACTGAAACCACATGTGACGTAGATTTAACACGGGTACATCCTCAAGGAGCACTCCAAACTAATTCCGGAGGAATTGAAGGTAGTTCTGGCCGTTCAGGCGGTCAGGATGTCAGGTAGAAAATAGGGGCCGAGTAGATTGTGACCCAGTAAGCCTAGCCACACATTACATTTATATTTGTGCTGGTAATGGTGCTCCCTGACTGCATGAGAATTTTCCTGCGCCCACACGTGACTGTTCCTCTGGTTGTGAGTGCCAGGTCTACTGAAGATGCCTTCGTCCGTCCACACCACCGACTCTGATTAAGTTTATTTGAGCATTCTCCGCTAGCTGGGTCTCAGCATAATAAAATGTTAGGTTGAGAGTTACAGAGGTGGTATATTCCACAGATTCATGATTAACACGCAGGCTACGGACGTTGGCAAAATCAATAGAGAACCCACACCCACGCCCACCCCTACGTCTTGGGAAACGTTTGCTCGTATTACATTGTCCAATGAACCATTAACAGAAGTCGCGTCGATGTCCTATATCAGTGAGCAGTAAATGCTGTACACGTTGCAAATGATATACATGGCGTCTATTCACCGCCAGTGTTCTCCATGTTGCTGAATGTGGAGCAGCAAGCTCGGTCGCCGCTCTACGTAAACTCGATAACGAAATACCTGTGGATGTCATGGGCACGATGGCGGTGGCAAAATAACACATAAACTCCATCTGCAATGCCAGTCGATCTAAACGTCCCAGTATCTAACCATAGTTAGCCTGATACGCTCCTACGCCCAAAACAAACCATGGGGCAACCGTCTCGTTGGATACTGCACTGTATATGCATGCCGCACATCACTTGCATTCCGTCACACAATCCGTACACGTACACAATATTGGCATATTCCCTGTTGGAATACATGTGTATGTAATATTATGATACACGAATATTATGACACGACAATATTAAGACAATTTGAGCTGTATAGACGTCACACTTGTATATTAACTAACCCTGAGATAGGTTATCGCTTGACTCATTGCGGAGGTACAATTTCGTTGGTTTTCGTTTACCCAAACACTACCTCCATACCTCGCGTCTCGTAGGTTAGTTTGCCGGTGTCGCAATATTTAACTTATACAGGTGACTGGCGTGAGATGTATTCCCGTAACGAAACGTTAACGTAACCATACATGTATAGCATGGGTAAATATGCTCCTATTTTCCATCGATGACCGTATATTGAAGTAGCGCGTTTCATTCTTGGGACACCCTGTATATGATATATATACTTATAGTTATATATATAATATAATAATATATACATATATATATATAATAATACGTATATATAATATATATATATATATATAATAATATATATATATATAATATATATATTATAGTATATTATTATATATATATATAATATATATATATATATAGTATATATGATTATATATATAATATATATATATATATATTAGAAGTAGAGTAGCGCATTCGCTGTGACGAAATTACCTCCCATTTGGGCTTATGGTATGTAGGGTCTCCCATGACATTTCAGTGCCTAATGGTTCGCCTTTCTCTCGAATTCATATCCATACTCATCG
>JABUQX010075060.1:10000-12500 GCA_015478945.1 Trachelipus rathkii | reverse complement strand
TCAACGCTATTTGCGCTCTGAATCCTTTCCTAAACCCAATTTACTTAAGCTATCTCGATTATTTTGGTGTGAGATCTTTGAAACCTTCTCAACTCTCTCTTCACTTCTTAGATTATCTGGAAAATCATTCCCTTCTTTCCGATAGCCCAGTCACGGCCTTTCAGCGCTCGAGGTTCCTCCTGGCGGATATACTTCCTATCTACCGATTTATGGCTATCACGCTCTAAAGGAACTAACGGGGAGACTTGCGTGGTGGCCGCTTGATATATCCAAAGAATTTTTGAACCGAGTCATGGCACGCGTAACTGAAATCTCCAAGGCTTCCTTTCCTCCTTGGGTTTCCCCCTCTTTCTCTTTGCCTTTAATTATGTCTTAAGCTTTATTTTCCAAATCCGCTTCAAATGTCGGCCTGTTTGTTTGATGGGCGATTTCTTCTTTTTTCTGTTCATAGTGGGTGGTTTCCTCAGGGTTCTGGTCCTTATTTCCCTACTTTAAAATTCTAGTTTTTCATTAATGATTTCCTTCTCACCTGCAGCCTTCTAACTCTATCACTCAATATGCCAGAATGACTCGACCCTTTCATTCCTTCCAACTCATATCAATTTCCCCGCTCCCCTCTTTTTACTTCTAGATTGCCCTCCTCGTCCTTAATCTTTTCCTATTCATTCTCGCCCTGATCTGGATAGGAATTTCGGATGGGGTCTTTCTCAACATTGTGGAATTCAACTTCTTTAAAACCCAACTTCTGCAAATCTCCTTTCTCTAAAACGCATTCTAACTTTCCTATCCCTTTCGACGTTTCTCTCGTCTCTCCTGTTGACAATATAACATCCTTGGCCTTAACATAACCAAAAAAAATGTCCTTGGAAACCTCATCACAACGGTTGCTAGGGCGGCCTCAAAGAAATCTGGGAGTTCCCGTTTTTTTAGACTGCGAGACTTTTTTCGCCTCTTCTCAGTTGCTCCAGCCTATACAAGGGTCTATCCGCCCCTTTGTATGGAGTACAACCTGCCTCTCATAACTAGGTGGGGGGGAGGCTCCTGGTTCACCTGGGCCCTTTTGGACCAGGGTCGAGTAAAAGGCAAGGCTTATAAACTGTTCTGTTTATAAACTGTTATCTCTATTCTATAGGCACCCAAGCGGCAAGTGCTCGAGGAACTTATCATTTGCCGTACACACCTTTACGACGCCCTCGTAGCACAAGGAGTTGCTGTATCTGTGTTGAATATTGGTTAATTCCCAGGCCTAAGTTTCGCTGTGGTGCTTCCTTTTTTCCCGCCACCTCTTTTTTGTGGAATTCTCTTCCATCTTCTTGTAATTCCCCGCTGTATTAATCTCCCCTCCACTTTAAAGCCCTGCCTCTTTTGTGCTCCATCTGCGTTAATTGAACTAGAGAGTGAACTTTTTTGAAGCGTACTACACCCCCTCCTTGAATAAGGCTTCGCCCGTGAGTGGTGGTGACAACTGTAAAAAAATCCTTAGGTGGGCCAGATATGTGACATGAAACTAAATCTCCTACTCACCCCATCAAAACATCATTCGATTTATCCCCAGAAAATCGCACTCCTTCAGCATTAACGCCTCAGAATGGACCATATGTTCGGAACCACAAACATACTTTTACTATTCAAACTTAAAATTTAACTTTTAGAAATCTAGCACTCACACACAAGCAAAATCTACCATAGCTCTCTACCACAAGTCCCTCATCAGAATTGCAACTCCTTCTTTCCCCTCTCATTCCTTTCCACACCAACACAAACACATTTCACACCACACCACTCCATTTTCACTCGTTTCCTTCCATCTTGTTTCAGTCACAGCTAGCAAATCAATTTTGCCCTTTAAAAATATAATACATCCATCACCTCTCTCCTCTCTTCCTCAACCATTTATGCCCCCTCCTTGACATTCCCTGTATCCTAAGATTCCATACATTTTTCGCCCGAAAGATAGAACGCCCCCGCTTACGGTGATCCACGACCTTTCTCTGAGCCATGAATTTAAGCATTCCTGGCAAGATAAGAGTTGGGTGGGCAGCCAACCCAACTAACACCGTCACTTAGTTGCCTTCTACAACACGCAGGACATACGATGTTCGGCCCAAATTTTTTTCTCTCCTAATCGGGAATAAGGGATAGTAAAGATGTTGTTCTAGAAGAGGGTGTGAATAATAAGTATGGTGTTACTAAATATGTGATAAAAGATGGTGGTTCTTAAGATGTTGTCTGGAGGATGATTGTGGATATGAACGCAGAACTGAAAGGCGAACCATTAGGCACTGGAATGTCAAACATACCATAATCAAATGGAGTATATATATAATATATATATATAATATATATATATAATATATATATAGTATATATATATATATATTATATATATATATATATAATATTATATTATTATATATATATATATATTATATATAACCAATATATATATATATATATATATTATATATATATATATATATATATATATATATATATTATA
>JABUQX010075060.1:0-2500 GCA_015478945.1 Trachelipus rathkii | reverse complement strand
GAAGAACACCCTCCTACCATCAGTTGTTTGAGGTTCTGGAGGGACTCTTTATAATATTAAAATAGTATTTATGGGTGGAGTTATGAGCATAAGAATTGATCGGTGATCAATTGACTGATATAAAATTATTAATAAAAAAGTAAAAAAAGAGTAGAAACTAGAACAAAACACTGAAGAACACCAATATTGGTGGAATTAAAGGATGAAAGCTGGCCTCCTTTAAATGAATGAGTCACAGAAGATTTTACTCTTCATCAGCGGGATTCGAACACTTGACCTCCGCGTTGCTGAGTTAACAGTAACCGGGAGCTTTTTTATCCACTACCATCCACGTCCCCCCAAATAAGACGCTTCAAGCCGTAGTTTTTAAAGCACCCGGTTTTCTCATCCCATAATTGCTGAGTACTCAAAGGCCTGGCCCCCATAGGTAGATACCGAAACATTGAAAGTTCATAAATCAAATCTATTTGCCAGACGCTATTCAAAGCCTTTTGATATGCTCAGTTCCCACAACAAATTATTCATAGAAATGGCGAAGAGCAGAAGACTAAAGAAAGAGTCAGGGGAATAGGACAGATCGAACTTTCCTAACTTTTTACAGAATGTCCCTACTGGAGGGAGGGAGAGAGAGGGAGAGAAAGAGGAAGTGAGAGAGAGAGAGAGAGAGGAGAGAGAGAGAGAGAGATAAGATTAAAAAATTTAAGTTTTCAAATTTTCATGGTAAAGACATGATTCGAAAACTTTTTAAAGATCAGACATTAACGCGATACGACGATTGTTAAAAGGTTGAGGCGAGTCCCTTTATTAGGCACAAGTTGAATGAGCATAAGGCTCCAGCAGGAAAAAAAGTCGAGGTTAAATGATAAATACGAAGCAGTTTTCCTAAGAAAGGTGCAAGCTCGGAAGATTTTGAGAAAACTGCAGGAAGGTCCGTATGTGGAATTATTGAAAAGGAGTTTGCATTTTTCTTAAAAACTCATCATTTTTTTCATAACGTATTTGATTCACATTTACAGTAAACGATTGTCGAGTAACGCGATACGTAGAGTAATGGGTGGAAATTAAATGCTGTTTCAATATGATATATAATTAACATTACACCATATTTCTATTAACAGATGAGTGGGAGATAAACTAAGAAAATTTCCCTTCTGGTGAATTACCTGACATGAAGGACACCTTCAAGACATAATTTTTTTAACGTAAAGCTGTCTTTCTAGCATTAACCTGTGAGAGAGAGAGAGAGAGAGAGAGAGAGAGAAGAGAGAGAGAGAGAGAGAGAGAGAGAGAGAGAGAGAGAGAGAGAGGTGGAGGGCAGAAATTAAATCCTTAAAAGAAGTAACAATATTTGGTATGAATGAGCTGGAAGGTGGTTGAGAAGGAACAGCTCCGGAATCTCTAAAGTGAAATTAGAGACAAAGGTTCAGCTTTAGCAAAATATAAGAAAGCTATGATACCATTTAAAAAAAACAAGAAAAGTTAAAAAGGAAGAAGCAAAATTTAAGTTTATTTTCTTAGCAAAGTGTCAGAAAGAGCTAGATGAGTTTTTATTTGGATGGAGAATAGGTTTTATACGATTCCGTGATGGAATATAAGTTGGTGTTAGTTTCAAGATTTTGAGACCACGGTATTACCGAATAATAGCGTCCATGAGAACGAATAGCACGAAAACAATAAGTTTGTTGTTTTTCAAGTAGTGAAAACAGGAAGTGAGCAAGGACGCAGAGGTGAGAGGTAGTAGAGGAAACCTAGATGTCTAAAGATTTTTAAAAGAAAAAGAATTGGAAGTTTAAAAAAAAAACTAGTATGTTTTGTTCATCTTCAAGGCATCAAGGATACGGAAAGGGACTGCCCGTCTGCTCAAAGGATGGAGATAGAGAAATAGATAGAGAAATAGAAATAGATAGATAGAGTGAATAGAGAAATGGATAACCTTTTCACTAGATGAATCATGAAAACTAGAAAAACTAAGTAAAAGCCATTGGCCATATTGGGAATGTCGAAACTAGAAATGATTGTTTTCTGATAAGTTGGAGAGCAGATGATTTGGAAAGGAAAAATAAAAATCTATAATTTACTTTTTCAAATTGATACATATTATATATATAGTATAAATATTAATATTTTTATATATATATATATTATTATAATATAATATATAATATATATATATATATATATATAATTATTATATATAATTTTAATATATATATATATATATTATATATATATATATATATATATATATATTATATATTTTAATATATATAATATATATAATATATTATATATATATAGATAAAATAACTCTTTGAGTGATTCCTGGTGAGTGAAGAATCACTCAAGGAGTTATTTTATCTATACAAATTAAACTGCGGTTTAATTGCAGTATTTATACATCTATGCAAATTATACTTTGATCTAGAGTGGTCTCCTTACATGGGTCCTGTGTTACCTTTGACCCGAGTGTAAGCGGAGATGAGTGGCTGAGGCATCTGTC
>JABUQX010075059.1:65000-73419 GCA_015478945.1 Trachelipus rathkii | reverse complement strand
TCCACGATTAGCGACTGTGCTCATCGCTGGTCAGGTGGTAGCGCTGAAGCTTGAATAGCTCCCCTACTACTCACCATATTTTCTTCATTCCAATTAAATATGAGAAACATCAGGGTGGTGTTCCATGGCCACCCCTTTTAGGCGTCGAACATCGTCAGTGGGTTGTCTATCCAAACTTAAAGAAGAAATGAAGGGTGGAGTAGTCAGCATATAAAATGGGTAGGAAGACGAGTTAATAGAGAAAAAGATTTGGGGATGAGCCAGAACCATGAGTAACACCATCATTAAATAGATTTAAGGAATAAACGGTGGTTGCCTACAACTGCTGAAATGGGAGGACCGGAAGAGAAAATCAGAGTTTAAGAAGTCAAACCTTTATTTTTAGTCTCAATCCAGATCCTACATATATATATATATATATATATATATATATATATATATATATATATATATATCTATATATATATATATATATATATATATATATATATATATATATATATATATACATATATATATATATATATATATATATATATATATATATATATATATATATATATATATATATATATATATATATATATATATATATATATATATATATATATATATATATATATGTATTAACCCTTTGACGAGTTAATACAGTGATAATGAAAAGGGGTAATTACTTTTTATTTTTATTTCTAAGACTAATTAAATCAGGTAGTAAATAATAGTATCAATGTTTAAGAGTTAACACAATGGGCCAGTTCACAGTTATTAATAATATTGGTGAAGGTTAACATCATAAATTTTATAATCAAACACAATCCTCCGGTCTTTCAACGAGCCGAAGCTTAAAATGCGACCTCTCTTCTTGTAACAATCAGGCCTTACTGACTTATTTTTTCTCGGATGCCAGGCATTCTCCTTGAGCGTCACCGTCCAGTGACTCACTCTCACAAAAATAGTGCCATACAAAAGGTTGTTAAATATTTTTCATATATAATAAAATTAATAGTAAAATTTGACATACAGAGCTACTATGAGAGGTGTACATAATTATTGTGAGGCAAGGAGAAATCCTGCCCTCACAAGGTTTTTTTTTTTTTTTTTTTTTTTTGAGTAGTAATTTGACATTATTAATTATTACGAAATACAAATTCTATTCTCACAATACATTGTTACAAAATACATAAAAGACCTTCTTAATCCCCACCTCGGGGGTTTTGACTATTTCAACTCTTCTATCACAACCCTTCCTGTGACATTTTGTAAGGAACATGCGGGAATTTATTACTACTATTAGTGTTTGGCAGCATCGTTTCGTCTATAGTATTAGATAGAGGAAAAGACGATTTTTTTTTTTTGGAAGTATAAAGTATCAATTCAACTACTGTCTAATTCTAAGAATTGCATGCAGAACTAGAAGCCCCCTCCCCCTTTTTTTTTTTTTTTTTTTTTTTTATTCATTTATCTATTTGTTTCTTTATTTTTATTATATATTTTTTTTTTATTTAACCTTATTTTTCTCTTGGGTTTCAGCGTCCCTATCAGTTATGTTATGAAAAATTCTTACATTTCTTAAATTTTCCACTGCCTCTTTCCCATGCTTTAAAATATAAACGTTATTCTTTTTTATCCGTAGCACCCTGAAAGGTCCCGAGTATCTCTCTGACAGTTTTCCTACATTGTACTGTTGATTTCTCACCAACACGGCCCTTGCCTTGTGGAGATCTTTCGGGATAAATATATTTTTATTTTTATATACAACATGTGGTGCCAAAGGCCTACGCATTAAGGCCACTAATTTCTTCAAATAAGCACTTTGACTGACCGTGGCACTGAGTGCCTCCTTCTGTAACAAGCTTCCTGGCACTGATAGATTCTGGCCGAACATAAGCACACTGGGAGTAACCCCTTGGTCATTTAGAGGACTAATTCTCAAACAGTACAGTGCCCAAGGCAAAATTTCAGGCCATTTTAACCCTTCATTTTCCCCATCATTAATCATACACCTTAGCGTCACTATGAGAGCTTGGTTCAAATTTTCCACTAGGCCATTCACGTTTGGTGAGCTAGCCGTTGTGAAAATTTTATCTATGCCGAGTAGGTTACACACGTCATTAAATAATTTGGCAGTGAATTGGCTTCTTCGATCTGAGATGAGTCTTTTTATTGAGCCACAAAACGGAAAAATTTCGCTCACTAACACATTCAACACCGAATCGACTGTCGCCTGCCTAAGAGGGTAGGCGAAGGGATACTTACTAAATCTATCAATAAAAACAAGCAGATAATTGAACCCCATACTATACGGAAACTTACATAAGTCCACATGGAGGGTGTCAAACTTCTCCGAGACTTCCTTAAATCTGCCGAATTCTGGAGATATCCTTCTAACGCTCTTATTTTTTTGACAGACATCACAACTCTGAATAAATTTCTTTACTCTACTATGCATAAATCTGAAGGCAAAATCCGCTTTCAAGATAGTCAACGTCCGTTTAATTCCCAAGTGATTTGTGTTATGTATTTTCTCTATGACATCATCCACCAGATTTTCCGGTACTAATATTCTAGCTGTGCCCGTAGAGATATCAACCGCCAAAGACAGCTCTTTGCCCCGATGGATGAATTCCTTGTAGCAGGCCTTCAATCCACTAGTTTTCAGCCCCTTTATTAGGTCCCTTATATAACCATCAGTCTCCTGTTCTATAGCTATTTCTTTGAAATCTACACCATCCTGAATTTTCTTCATCATTCCATTTAACCCTTTTTTACTGTAAGTTATAGTATTTATCACAAAATCATCAAAGTCATTATCACCACCAGCTTCGCTACTATTATCGCTATTATTATTATTATTACTACTACTACTAATACTACTACCACTATCGCTTTTACTATTATTATTATTATTATTACTACTACCACTACTACTACTACTACTACTACCACTATCGCTTTTATTATTATTATTATTATTATTATTATTATTATTATTATTATTATTATTATTATTATTATTATTCTCATTATTATTATTATTATTATTATTATTATTATTATTATTATTATTATTATTATTATTATTATTATTACTATTACTACTACTACTACTACTACTACCACCTTATTATTATTATTATTATTATTATTACTTTCGCTTTTATTATTATTATTATTATTATTATTATTATTATTATTATTATTATTATTATTACTTTCGCTTTTATTATTATTATTATTATTATTATAATACTCCAGCAAGTTTTGCTCTTTTAACGTGCGATTTAAAGGGCTTAACCCTTCCACAATGGAATTCTGAGAATTCCATTCACTAACCTCCTCCTCCAGTTGTAACTCCGTTTCCATGGCAATTTCTTTTGGCCACGCCCACTCCCCATCTTCTATACAAGCTAATTGCAATTGCAAATCCCCAGCCTCTATAATCTTATCTCTTTCGTTAGCCAATTCTGTCAAAATTATCGCCAATTTATTTTTAGCCTTAGAGACCAATTTAAACTCAACGTCAAAATTTGAAATGGCATTCAATAAATTTACCTCTCGAATATTATGAATTTTTTCGGCACTCTTTTTCATATAAGCTGTGATTAACCCACTGTTGCTAGTACAGACAGTGATTCTCTTATTGGCAATTAAGTAAGCATATTTTTGTAAACTGTTTTTGACGCATAATAGCTCCTTAACCAGCTGTGGTAGGGCCACTTCCGCCTCGGTAAGTATGGCACTGTGAAGAGCGAAAATCTTCGTCTGATTATTTTCTTCTCCCATCAGCGCACTAGCTATAGTGAGTTCGCTTACCTTCGTGTATACTAGTAACTCAGTTCCTTCATCAGGGAACGACAACAGGGTGGCACTCACCATCGCCGCTTTAGCTTCTTGAAATGCCCGGTCTGCTTCCACTCCCCAAGAAATCCTTTTATTGGAGGCGGGTTTTCCTTTCAACATTTTTGTTAAGGGTTGCAACAATTGGGCCGCCCCGACTATGTTCATTCGGCAGAAGTTATATAGACCGAGAAAAGCCCTAAGCTGTTTGATAGTTGTCGGTTTTGCAACATTCACCACTGCATTGATCTTTTCTTTGCTAGGCCTAACGCCCTTCTCGCTAATGTTGAAACCTAAGAAATCTGTTTCTCCGACTGCAAGTACACATTTTTTTGGGTTCAGATAAATTTTCATATACTTTAATCTTTCTAAAACTTTCTCCAACATTGCAACATGCTCTTCAAGAGTCGAACTGGCAATTAGGATGTCATCTAGATAAACAAAAACATTCTTTAAATCCCCAAGCAAGATTGACATGAAGCGCTGGAAGGCACTAGAAGAACACTTATGTCCTTGTATTAAATAGTTAAAGCTGTAGTTACCAAAAGGACAAGTAATAGTGAAATATTTCTTTGTTTCCTCGCTTATTGGCACATTATAGTAAGCTTGCCGAACGTCTAGCCTTGTTAATAACTTGCAATGTTGCAATTGCAATATAATATCCTTAATCTTGGGTAGGGTAAAATTGTCAGAGGTTGATCTCTGGTTCAATAACCTCAGATCAACGACTAACCGAACTCTTCCGTCCGACTTTGGCAAAAAGCTAGTTGGAAAACCCCAATTGCTTCTCCCCCGCGAAATGACCCCCGCGTCCAATAATTTATTGATTTCCTCCCTTGCTTTCTCAAAAAGATGTGGAGCTATGCTTCTACTCCTCAATTGTATCGGCGAGCCGCTGACATTCACATGGTATGGGTAATTTGCCGCCAACTCGCACAAAATTTCTTCCTTCAAAGGACATTCTTCTCTCTCCCCTCCCCCCTCATCAACAGTGCAATCTTCAACCCCCCTCCCAATAGTACAATCCCTACCCCCCTCCCCCCTCCCCTATAGTTTCGTTAGCGTCGGGTTGTGAGCGAGCAGTAAAATCGTCCTCACAGCTGTTAAAATAAGCCACGCCTCCCTTCTTCCTGTACTTTGTACAGATAAAGCGCCATCTTTTGAGTTGATCATTCTTTAAATCTAAATTAGGTGCTTCGTAGGGATTTAAGAATAAGACTTGATACTTCCTAATTAAATTATTAACTAATTCGTATTCGCAAAGCGGTATATTTAAAGAGACAGCGGCTAGCGGGAGGATAGAATTTCGAACATGCTCCGAAAAATCGAAAGCCTCATTACTAAGAGAAATACTACGTTTCGTGCTGGGATCTAATAAATAATGGCACCTAAAGTCTATAATGAACCCGTGTTCTTTGAGAAAAGGCATGCCGAGAACATTAAATTTGATATCTGCCGCATAGGCATGCACATTGTAAAGTCTATCTAACCCCAAATCAATTTTGATTACCCTTTTATCATAAATGTTCATGCAGCCCCCATTTGCGGCCCTGGCACTGCCAATCGGGGCCCCCTCCTTATCTAATTCAGAAGCACTCATAAGGTTGAGGCAACTCCCACAGTCTAGTAAATAGGACTTCATTGCTAGCTTTATCCGAAATGTAATATAGTTTATCAAAAATTATATCTCTAACAGCTGCAACGATTTCAGTAGAGTTGCCAGAAACTTCCACCACAGCATTATCAGATAAGTCACATGCATTATTTCTTAAAATTAATGATCCCTCATGCTTATCGGAAGAAGAAGAACCTCCTTCATCTCTAAAACTAATACAATTCATCTTCAGAAAGGGAATTTCGCCCCCTTCATTAATTACAAATTCATTTTTATCATTATTTTTATCAATAAGTATAGATTCACAAGTCAGAATCGCCTCCATTCCCGCCTTCTCCCCAGTGACTGGGGTAGGGGGATAGGTTGACTCCGTCGGGGGAGGCAGCGACTCATTCACAAAGCTATTGTTTTCAAAAGTTACAGCGTTATTATTTTCAATACAATTATAAGAATTTACAAAACCGTTATTGCCATCATTATGGCTATCATTTCTAATTCTACAATCACTACTATTATTATTGTCATTATTGTTATTAATCTCATCATGCATTGAGTTACAATTAAAAGTTGAAGATGACTCTACCCCTACTGACTTCTCACGTGGGGGGGAGGTTGACTCATTAGGAATCCCCCCCTGCCCTTGATCATTTTTACAAGTCATATTCCTACTCCACTTAAATCTATTAATGTAATTTACATTCCTATCATTATTATAGTAACTACTACAATCAACACGTGCATTATTATTATAATTATTATCGTTACAATTAATATTTTCGTTACCATAGTAATTATTATTATAAAAATCGTCCCTATTATAGTTACTGTAATTTCTATTATTATAATTATGACTATACCATTATTTTGATTATCATTATAATAATGTCTTCTACTATAGTTAAAATTAATATTTCCCCGCCCAAAATTTGATTTATTCATACAAAAGTTACAGGGTAAACAATCACAAAGGTCTCTACTCACAAAAGCGTCGTTCCCCCCAATATTCACCCCCATCTGGCCCGGGAGTCGCCTCACGGACCAGCCTTTCCATTTTTTGAAATGTTGACGTTCTGTTGTGGGGGTGGAGGAGTTGCCGGGGGTTGCGATATCAAGGTGTACATTGGACAATATCGACCCTCACATCGAAATGAATGGTGCAAGAATTTCCTATGGAACCTACAAAGGCCTTCAGTACTTGGGCCAGCTGCAACATTGTTATAAGTTGATCGGTTGAAGTTCCTTCCTCTTGAATTTTGATCATTATTGGGGGTGGGGGAATTCTTCGCATTCTGACACAGCGTCTTCGCGAGCTCTATGACGCTCTTGGCTAGTGACTTCATTTCTTCGGCCGACTTTTCATGAGAGATTATCAGTCGACTTATCTCCCTCTCCTGTACTGAAGTCTCTCTGTTGAGTGACTTGGTGACTTTTTCTTCTGCTGGTCGTACGGCGTTCACAGATTGCCATTCGTTTCTCCCCCCCGCGGGGGATTGGCGAGCACCGTTTTGGGAGAAAAATTTGTTAAATATGTCGTCGGCAATTTCAATTAATTCCTCAAAATCATGGTTCTTCTCCGTTGTCATGAGGGAGATCTGTAATTGCTTGGGCAATCGTAAGAGAAAGAGTTCTCTAATAAATTTTGCATCGTTGTCTGTTATCGAATCGAAAGTGGATAATCCAAGCATTTCTTTTATTCTAACTGCATAATCGGATGGGAGCTCTCCCTCCCTCATCCCTGATTGAAAGACTTCTTCTATCTGAGTTCTTAGCGATGGTGCATAAAGTTTTTCTATTACCTTGACTAGTTTAGTATAACAATCGTCCTTTAGGGGAAGTTTCAACGAATTTGTAATCTTGCTTGGTAATTTTGATGCCAAAAGTCTTACCCTCTCCCTTTGATCGATGATTTCATTAAGGTTAAAGATCATTGTCGTTTGCCGAATCCACTCTAAGGCATTGAATTCGTTGAAGGGGGGAATAGCATTGAGAGGGAGATTCTTCTTTCTTCCTTTTCTCCCTAAGAGAGTGGGGGAAGGATGACTCTTCACCAGGTTTGTTGCTTCATACTCTTCTTGGATCTCGTTTTCCGATTCTGTTTCATATTGTGATGCGTCACCTTCTTCATTTACTCCTTCGGTTGGGGGGACTTCTGGGGGAGTGTGATGGGGTCTTGATGATTGAGACCGAGTCACAATAGCGATGTTGTTCCTCTTCGTTTGAACTCTGGGAGATTTTCTTTTTAGACTCGGCATTCTTAACGGTTTTTTTTTTTTTTAGGGGAAAGTTTTTAGGCCTATTGGGATAGGGTTTCTTGTTTCACTGCTTTTTCGGGGAATTTGAACTTTTTTTTTTTTTTTTTTTTGTGTTGTTTTTGTGTGTGTTTGTGTTTTGAATTGGCACTTTTTTTCACTTCACTGATTAAAATTTTGTTTATTATGATTTTGCGTTTGTTTTCACTTTACTTTTGTATATTGGATTTTTGTTTGTTCGATTCCTCTGAGTCACCATTCTTTGTAATAACCCTTTGACGAGTTAATACAGTGATAATGAAAAGGGGTAATTACTTTTTATTTTTATTTCTAAGACTAATTAAATCAGGTAGTAAATAATAGTATCAATGTTTAAGAGTTAACACAATGGGCCAGTTCACAGTTATTAATAATATTGGTGAAGGTTAACATCATAATTTTTATAATCAAAACACAATCCTCCGGTCTTTCAACGAGCCGAAGCTTAAAATGCGACCTCTCTTCTTGTAACAATCAGGCCTTACTGACTTATTTTTTCTCGGATGCCAGGCATTCTCCTTGAGCGTCACCGTCCAGTGACTCACTCTCACAAAAATAGTGCCATACAAAAAGGTTGTTAAATATTTTTCATATATAATAAAATTAATAGTAAAATTTGACATACAGAGCTACTATGAGAGGTGTACATAATTATTGTGAGGCAAGGAGAAATCCTGCC
>JABUQX010075059.1:55000-60000 GCA_015478945.1 Trachelipus rathkii | reverse complement strand
ATATATATATATATATATATATAATATCCAATAACTGCTATATATATAAGGTATATATAACGAAAATTAGCCCATGTATTCGAGAATATATATTAATTTCAATATTAGAATTCTCGGTCAATTTCGAAAATATTTTGAGAATAATTTTAGAGAAATCAATGAAATGTAACTTGCCTGAAGCTATAATCATTGATCGTTAATTTATACAGTGATGATGAGAGAGACGATTGTAACTCATATGTGAGAGAGAGAGAGAGAGAGAGAGATCATTGATCGTTAATTTATACAGTGATGATGAGAGAGACGATTGTAACTCATATGTGCAAAAGATTAGATATTTTCAGAGAACACAGACTTGTTTATTAGCATTACTACGATTTTAACCAATGGGTATGAAGAAAAGTTTTACTTCTAAAGTTTTCACATATAAAGTCTAAGTTGGCATCTGCAGAAATTTAAGTGATAAACAGTGGAGCAAATCTTGTGTTGCTTCAGAAATTGGAAGGTTAATAAATGCTATAAAGTCATCAACAAACAAAGATTCTTTCCGAAGGCATGAATGTTGTCATTTATTCATATGGTGTGATGAAGAAAGTGAGCAACTTTCTAAAGTTGCTTTGAATTTGATAATAAGCAAATATTTCAAAAAGAAATGCAACGCCACTGCTGAAGATTTTTCGTTTTTAAAGATAAATGACCAGACTTATCCTGTCCTTTCATATTTGACAAGACTATACTTATGTTGCCCGCCGACAAGCGTCCCAAGCGAATTTATTTTTCATTGGTGCGGACCTAGTTAATGATGAAAGACATATATATATATATATATATATATATATATATATATATATATATATATATATATATCTATATTTTTCACTATATATATAATATATATATATATATATATATATATATATATATGTATATAATATATATTTATATATATATAATAATATATATATATATATATATATATATATATGTATATATATATATATATAATATATATATATATATATATATATATATATATATATATATATATATATATATATATATATATATATATAACTAGCAGTTGAGAGCTCTGAGAAATCCTTTATAAAATCTGACCTTCCAAATAAAAGTCAGCTACAGATCAACCAATCAACTTTAAAAATAACACATTAAATAACATTAAATAACACATTAAATACACAAAGACACACAGAGTAAGCACCCTCATTCATACGGAACGGAGAGGGGATGCCAAAAAAAAAAAATAATGGCGGGATTCATGTTGGGTGAGGTCTTCTTCCTGCATAAAAAAACAACAACAACAAAAAACAAATGAACTTGAAATATTCATTCTACTATTTTTAATGCCTGAACTATTACAACACGATCAAATTACCTGCATAGTAGAGAAATGAAAAACAGCTATATTTGAATGGTGTAAATACACGCGATTAGCAATCGTATTTGCATATATATATATATATATATATATATATATATATATATATATATATATATATATATATATATATATATATATATATATATATATATATATATATATATATATAAACATATAATTTTATATATATATATATATATATATATATATATATATATATATATATATATATATATATATATATATATATATATATATATATATATATATATATATATATATATATATATATATATCTATATATATATTTATATATATATATAATATATATATATATATATATATATATATATATATACTATATATATATATATATATATATATATATATATATATATATATATATATATATATATATATATATATGACTAACCTTAAATATAATTTATTTCACTTAATCCAGTTAAACAGCAAACTGGTTTGCATTCTCCAGTAGTTTGCATCGACTTTAAAACCAGGGCAAGAGGCAAACGTGAATGAGATCGTCTTTCTTAATTACTCCTAATAAAAAATATAATTTAACCTGCCAAAATACTCACAAAGGGTCTTTATTAATATCTATTTAGAAAGACAGACACACTAATTATATACCTATATATATATATATATATATATATATATATAATATTATATATATATATATATATATATTATATATATATATATATATATATATATATATATATATATATATATATATATATATATAACATATATATATATAATATATATATATATATATATGTGGTCTCGGATTCAACGACATCGTTACTTCTATCCCAGCGACGGTCAATTTTTCTCTCTATGTTGATGACCTGGCGCTATACATTGCTGGTGCCAGGCTGCCATTTCTTGGACCACAACTAGAACTAACTATTGAGAATATTTCACAATGGGGTAGCTCTCATAGCTTCCATTTCTCGCTCACCAAAATCTCTGCAGTAATAATTAGGAAAAAGAATCTGTCACCTTCCTTCCGCTAACCTAACCTTATACGGTTTATCCATCCCTGTAATTCCAAAAGTCAAATTTGTAGGACATTTTGGATGACCAGCGTCGCACATTAAACACTTGAAAACGACCTGCCATCGCGTGCTTGATCTATCACTTCATCTCATCTCAAAATCTTGGGGTCCTGATCGCAAGTCCCTTTTACGATGTGGCGCTGCGTAGCATATGGTCAGGCTTCCCTAACTTCCCTACATCTGTCGGATCCTATCCAAATATGGGTGATCCGTATCTCCACAGGAACCTTCCGATCATCCCTCCGGATGAGCCTTGAAGTTGAATCTGATGTGATGCCACTCTCTCTTCGAAAGGAATAGATCATTTGCACAAGTTATCTCAGCTTTCAAACTCCAATACCTTCTGCTCTGAGGTCGATTTTACGAGAGATACCTCAGAGTACTCCTTACTGTCTATTTGCAGATACTGTTTGTAACATCCTTAACTTCTTCATCTCTTTGCAAAAGGTGCTATCGCGTTCTTATGATGAAGGGTATGCAGCTTGGCTATTTAATGCTACCACTATCTCCAAATCTAGCCACGCTGCTGCCTTGTTAAATGCACCATTCTTGTCTTATTCCGCAGTTCACTGTGGATTTACTCCAGTGTCTCCTGACTGCTTTAAAACAGGGAACAGTGTGGGTGCGTCTGCTCTCTTTCCTAACGGCAACTTCTCACATTCCCTCAATTTTTACGGTAGAATTAATGGCTGTAATGATTGCCCTCTCTCTAATTTTATTTCTTAACGAAGACCACTCTTATGTCATTTATTCAGATTCGCTCAGCGGCCTCCAGCTCCAGGCGCTTAAAAACCACAATTCTTAAAACATAATGGTATCCGCTGTACAACAATTTTTTTGGCTACTCCACTCTCGCAAGAAACAAATTTCACTGTGTTGTAACCCCCCCCCCCCCTCACGTAGGGGTAACTGGCAACGAAATCTTTGACAGAGAGGCTAGAATGACCGTTTCCTCCTTCCGTTGCTGTTTTAGTTACCTTCCGGCTGCTATTCGACAAGGTCGCCTCAAATCAACTGATTATTATCCTGTTCTCGACAAGGCTGGTCTTGACCGGGATTGCTGGGTGAGTGTTATCAGCAAGGGAGAAACTTAGAAATATAAAGCCGAGACATTCGTAAGTGATCCTCCTCCCTCCTCTCATTGGCAAATCCTTACTTTTGAGTGATATTGCACGTTTCACGTAGCCACACACCAACATCGCTCACAGCCACTACATGTCTCGGGATCCTCCTCCCACCTGCAAGCTTTGCTGCCGCCATATCACGCAATCTGTCCACCATATCTTCATTGACTCTCCAAAACTGGATCCCATTTGACTCCTTCATATTAGTACTCTATGGCCCATAATACCTTCTAAAAGGTTATCCCATATCTTATCTAAATCCTCCCACTTTTATTTATTTTCTTTACCTTCAAGAACTGAATATTCTTTATAATATAAAATTTTGTAATGTAATATAAGGGCTATTTATAATATAAGGATATCTTTTTATTTATCTTATTATTTATTTTTTGACTGAATATTCATTTCGCCATTTAAATTTTCTTTTATGGCATATTTGAAATATGTATAACCCAGGACCCACCCATGGAGTTGAATAATCAACCCAATGTGACGCTTCCTTGATGGTCCCGTGAGGTGTGTCTTGAACATAAACTCTCTCTCTCTCTCTCTCTCTCTCTCTCTCTCTCTCTCTCTCTCTCTCTCTCTCTCTCTCTCTCTCTCTCTCTCTCGCTATCTATCTATCTATCTATCTATCTATCTATCTATCTATCTATCTATCTATCTATCTATCTATCTATCTATCTATCTATGTTCTATTTATCTATCTGTCTGTCTATCTATCTATCTATCTATCTATCTATCTATCTATCTATCTATCTATCTATCATCTATCTATCTATCTATCTATCTATCTATCTATCTATCTATCTATCTATCTATCTATCTATCTATCTATCTATCTATCTATCTATCTATCTATCTATCTATCTATCTCTCTCTCTCTCTCTCTCTATATATATATATATATATATATATATATATATATATATATATATATATATATATATATATATATATATATATATATATATATATATATATATATATATATATATATATATATATATATTATAACAAATGATTTGATGTCCAATGTATGCTTAGAAATATCCAGATGGAAATTTCGTTTAAATGTGAAAAAGTTAAGAAATGAATTGAAGTGTGAATGTAAGATGCTGTAGTTTTAAACCAATTATAACCTATATATATATATATATATATATATATATATATATATATATATATTAATATAGAATATATATAGACTATATATATGTAATTATATAATAATAATATATATATATATAGCATTTACTCATTTTAATAATAATAATAATCACCATATTTTATATAGCATATTACCTGTTTTCTCACTCTCTCTCTCTCTCTCTCTCTCTCTCTCTCTCTCTCTCTCTCTCTCTCTCTCTCTCTCTCTCTCTCTCTCTC